>VDFB02026320.1:161736609-161777565 GCA_007258455.2 Sequoia sempervirens | reverse complement strand
GCTCATTCATTGTATCAAGCTAAATCTTTGGATTAATGTGAATGATGGATTTTCTTTGAATTTTTCACCATTTTCATGGTATTAAGAATTGTAGATGCTTAGGTTATTCTAATGGACATTCTTTGATGTTGGGGATTCTGACTATGGAAAGTGGAAAGTTACAACCTCATAGAATTTTTTTCTACTTACATCTGCACATAAGATTT
Source organism: Sequoia sempervirens (assembly GCA_007258455.2). NCBI lineage: Eukaryota > Viridiplantae > Streptophyta > Pinopsida > Cupressales > Cupressaceae > Sequoia > Sequoia sempervirens. The sequence goes on along the minus strand of VDFB02026320.1, from coordinate 161,777,359 downwards.
TAGAAAGTAACACAATTGATGGTTTAGGTGGAGTGTTAGAGAATTGGTAAAGAGTTGTAGGCCCTCTCTTGGATAACATTTAAGTCATCCTTGAACTATAATTATAAAGAATATAAAATTTTCTTCAAGTATTCTCACTCCAAATTGCATTCAAGCATATTTCCAATGGTAATTAGGGGAGAAAAAAGTTTCAAGAATATAATTATTAGATCCTACCTATTAATGTTGCTTCAACACTTAATCATTTAAATGCAATATAAAGAAAGGCTATATTTGTATCCTACTATTGTGACTATAAAGCTAAAAGTTCCACATTCAAACTACAATAGTAGTGAATGAAAAATTGGAAACCTTCTAACCAAGCATGATGAGCATGGAAGAGAGTGTAGCATCCAAGAGAATTCATCAATGGTGTGTCATAGAAAAATGGCCTGTTGCCATTTTCATGGCCTTTTAGGTATTTTTTCATGGTTTTTTATATATTTTGATCTAATTTTATGTTGCGACATGGCTTGAACATGCATATTTATGTACTAAAATTCAAATAATGATGTACATTGTGAAGGTTTTGTAAGATATTTCTACATTTTTTTAGATTCTATTTATTACAATTCACCTAAAAATCATATTTTAATTCATTAACAAGTCCTATTTTGAAGTCTTGTAGAGTCTTGTAAAAATATTTCATGCTTTTTTAGGCACTTCACTATTTATCTATTTCTCAATCTTTATTCGATCACTTTATGCCCTTATATGTCTTAATTAAGTGTACTTTTGAATATTATAGTGACAAAAAACACTAAATACAACATATTTCTTTACTTATATTTTTAGGTTCTAGGTGGGACCCATTTGCCATGGGTGGTGAATGAGTTCCCCTTGGCTCCAAATTCAAAAAAATCAAATTTTCCTTTCAAGTTTTTATTCAAAATCACTTGATGTTGGCCTGTGATGAGGTATGAATAGTTAACTAAGGGACAAGTGTGTATAAATATTTTATATTCACTTCATTTTTAATCTCCTCATTCATTCAAGCATTTCATACATCATTTTCCAGCATTCAAGTATTCTACATTGACCATTACTTCAGATTTGTATTATAAAGAGTTTGGTAAGTTGATAGCATTTGCATGTTGTTAGTTTATCATTCTCTTGCATTTTAGTATTTCATTAAGAGTTTGATTACCAAAAGTGGGGTTTGACTGAGGCAAGCCCCTATTTGCTAACCCTCAACCATTTTCCGCCTATTGCATGTGTGTTTGCAGACCTAGGTATGCAAATTTAACAAGTCTTTTGGTGTTGAAGATTGGTTTACAAGTCAACTAGGTGCTTCAAGTCAAATAAATTCTATTTCAATCTTGGAGAAGGTTTCTTGTCCATTTATTATAGAATTGACTTCGGAAACCCGACATTTAGTGATTTCTAGATCTAGTGTTATAGAGTTGTCTCCTAATTTTTTAAAAATTTGGGAGAGGACTGATTCACCACCAATGACAAATGAGTGCCACCTTAGGACTGAAAATCTAAATTTTGTTAGATTCTAGATCTCGCTAGAAAGAAAATTATTTTCCACACTTTTCACTAAAAGGAGGACTAATTCGCCACCTTGGGCGAATGAGTCCCACTATGAAAAATTAGTAATTTCAACCTGCATCCACAACATTCTAGATTTACCCAACATTTCCCATGTGCACTCATATTCATATTTCTTTTTGTTTTTCATATTTTCTTCATTACTTCATTATTTGCATATCAAAGTGTGTTTTCAAACATAGCTTAAATCTCAATTTTTCATTCATATTGAATCTTTTAGATCATTCAATTGGATTTAGTTTATTTCATTTAGATTAGACAACACTATACATAACATAATTTGAATGAACTAGTTTTCATTTTTTCCCCTACCTCTCTCCTTTTAGGTGAAAAACCCTAGAAGAGATAGAGAAGTCCTAGAGAGCCAAAAAAAATGCTTCAAATGGCTATTCCTAATAACTTCAAATTTGCAATACATAATGTGGTAGAAGCTCTTGAAGAAGGCATTCAAAAATTTGAGTAATTTCTTGTAGCCATGACTCAAACTTTAAATGTGGTTGCATATCTTAGAGTTGATGGGGGATGTTTTTAAAGATGAATATACATTCATCAAACATTTTATGTATTTTGGGAGACATCAAAGTGAAAATGGTGACTAGCTTAGGGAAAGTAAAAGAAACATTTAAAAGAATGATGGAGTAAATCAAATGTGAATAATTCTTAAGTTGACATTAAATGTGGAAATTAAAGGTACTTCACATATTTTGTAATGAGATGAGGGATCCAAATAATGTTATTGTATATCTTGTGAAGGCTAAACAACCACCTTGTAGAGTGTTTCCACCAATATCAGGAAATGTGTAGAAAATTATGGCATCCATTGGGCATCCATTGTGCTTGATAAGAGTGGTTAATTCGATGTGCTAAAGATATTTTAATGCAAAAACAAGGGGTTGATATTGGAAACATCTTTGTTTAATGTCAATGTGTGGTTAAACTTAGCACATGTTTACTTTGCAAAAGGATTGTTTGTGCTTGTTTTGAAAATGTATCAAATCTTTTTGAGAAACCCTATTTGGTGCTAAGACCTTAATTTTATTTTTGAGTTCAAATGCAACAAGAAGCAGGATAGTGGTAAAGGTAATAAGTTAACATTACTAAGAGAAGTGTGTTTGGCATACTCAAACATCATGTCACACTTAGTTGGAATTGCAATGTTAAGGTTTTCAACTTTAGGAAACATTTGAATTAATGGATGCATTCTTTATGTGCAACCAAAATTTTCTATGACATGTATACATACATGTAGCTTGGTATAAGGAGGATATCATTATTGTTGACTATTTTTAAGCTATGATTGAGTCGCCATGATCAATGAGAGGCCAAGGAAATGAAAAAATAGAGGAACTAGGGTAGAACAAAATCAATGGTTTTGGTCCAATATGAGACATTGATGTATCTCCACTCTAGCCCACTAGCCTTGTGGGATGGAGGATGATGTTGATAGGAAGGTAGCATGATTAATAGGAAAACTCCATGTGGCTCGTTGTGGGCCCCATGACAAATTTTTAAATCACATTGCTTAAAGTGAATTAAAAATGATTCCTTATTTAAATGATTTGAGGCTTTCACATTTTAATAAGAAATGATGAAAAAGGCATGGGGGAAAAGTTTAAGGATTCAATCTTTCAAATTTTTCTCACCAAATATTGAAAGGAGGCATGTGTAAAGTATTTACATAACCTGAAACAAAAGTTAAAAGCTTTCATAATAAAATAAGAAAAACTTGGGTTGGAAAATATTAAAGTTAAAGTTCTCAGTAAATATTTAAAGACCTTTCACTATTAAATGTGAAAAAGTTTAAATGTGAATAAAGGATGCACATGAGAAATATTTAAAGGGTCATTTTAAGTTTTTTTTTTTTTATGTTGAGGAGGAAAGTGAAATGTAAAAGGCATGGGTGAAATTTTTGTGTTGCATGGTGAAACTTAAAAAGTAAAATGGATTTGTTATTGAATACTTTTTTATTTGCTAGGAAGTGAAGATGTAAAGTGCAACCAAGCAAAGAAAGGAGTAAAAGAATCAACAACAAATATGAGTGTTTTCAGTTGTAGGGTAAATTGTGAAATCAAGAAGAAAATAATTTTCACTGTAGGGATAAAATGAGGAGAGAAGAGAAGATTTTTCCAATTTCTTGTTGCAAATCAAATGGAGATCAAGATGCCATTTTTCTTCCATAGATTGATTTTAGGGCTTTTTCTTCTTCTTTATCTTCTCATTCTTTCTCATTTGTATGGGTTCCAATTCCTTAATTTCTACAATGTAGACATAAGCTCTATATAAACTGTAAAGCTAGGGTGAGGTATATGACTATTAGCCATTAGTTTGATGTTTTTACATTTTAAAATATGCTTCATGAATATTTTATTTTGTAACTGTCTCCATAGCTGAGATGTGATACTCTTTAAATTTAATAATCAAGAATTATGAGTTTTTCATGCACATTTTTTGCATTTGATTTGCATTTGTTATTGCATTCTATTCAAAGAATATAGTAATTCATTTTATGAATGTAATGGGAGTATTGTGTTTCTAAATGGATTTCTAAGAATGGTCATTTGATTAGATTTAGTGGTCTTGTTATCATAATGTGATAAAATTTTCAAAGATCTTCAAAACATTTTTAACATGATAGGATAAAATGCTAGTTATATGACTTTTTAGCCCTCTTCTTAGCACTAGTCAATCCTTGTGCATCTAAATTATTTTTTAGTTTGGTCCCAAATATTGAAATATAGAAACCCATTTTACTTTGATGTTCATTTTCTTTCATGTTTAAGTTATCTATGTCCTAGTATCTCCATGGTATTAAAAGGGTATATAGGTTGATGTTGAAAGTGCTACATCTTTCATCCATCTATGTGTTTGAGATGGAGGTACCTAAGTTATATGTTCTTAGTAGTGTTCAATGAAAATGAGATGATGCTTGAATCTGGTGGAATATAAAATACCCATCACTCATATGTCTAAGAACTATCCACTTTCATAGGTTTGTATTTTGTTGTTTGGCATGAGTTTATTATACATTGGATCTGTAGACACCTAAAAATGACCTAGGCCTGCAAGCTTCATTTTACCACTTTCGTCCTAGCATAATTAGGACATTTAATTATGTCCTTGGTCCACATTCGACTATTGATTAAATAATTTATAATTATTTAATTAATTCATGTCATTTATCCTTCATGATTATTAAATAAATAAATTTTATTTATTTATTAAATACGTCATTAACTGTCTAAGTCTTTCTTTAATTAAATAAATTTCTTAATTTATTTAATTCCCCTTTGTCATTTAATTCCTCCTGATTATTAAATAAATAAGTTTATTTATTTATTTAATATGTCACTAACTGTCATAATTAAATAAATTCATTAATTTATTTAATTAATTAATCTCATCTCCTAAATTAAATAATTAAATTTAATTATTTAATTGCTAATTAATATTCTTCTCATTTTAAATAAATTAAATTATTTAAAATGTCATGTCAATCTTAACTATGAGTCCTTTTTGATAAATAATCTAGCAACATTATTTATTATCTCTTAAAATGCATAATTTGAATTATTTTAATTCAAATTAGTAATTGATCTTCTAAAAATCAAGCAATCGGTAGATTCTTGATTTTTCAAATCTTATCTTCAGTCCACATCTTATCTCTTTGATTTTTTGAATCTTGCAAATCAGGCAATCTTATCTTCTTGATTTTTTGAAAAATCTTTATTTCTTTAATTAATTTCCTCATTTATTCTCCACCGTCAATCCCATTTTATTCTGACCGTTCGATTAGATATTTTTCCCTAACCCTGATTAGGGATTCTTAGGTGTAATCTAGATCGTTCATTTCATTGATTTATCTCATCCATCCGTTCAAAATGGCATTTTCTATAAAATGCCATCTTCTTCTCACTTTTATTACACACACAAGACACGCACATACTGACATTTCATAGTTATTATAGGCATTTACTTTCACACTTAGTTCTTCATAGGCAATTTTAATTCATTATTATAGTCATTTTAATCAAGTCATGGCATTGTTTTAGGCATAGACATTGGCAATAGGCATAGGCATTTAGACTTTATCCAAATCCTTCAAGGCTTGTTGTAGGACTTAGGCATTTTCAGGTTGCTCGAATGAAGAATCTGAGGGAAATATCATCCAGCAAGTAAGAAGGTGCTACAAAAATGAATCATGGAGACTTCGGAGATTAGGTATAATCGTTCTTGCATGTATTTCCATTGTGTTTTGTAGCTACTTTGGGTTTATCATTTTTCTTTCAATTCAATTGATTTGATCTAATGCCTAGAAAATACCCTTAGTTACATTGGTGAACCTGACTCCATTTTTTCATTTCCGTATAGTTTTTTGTTGTTTTGCAGGTACAGGTATGGATTGACGCAAGTGTTTTTTTAAAAACATTGCGACACATTTGATGCATCGCAATGCATCTGCTGATAGAAGCATCACAATCACCCTAACAAGCCGCAACTAACATCTCGAACGATGCATTTGATCTGTTGAGCCGTATTCGAAGACTCGAACGACGCATCTACCCTATTGAGCCACATCTATTTGGTAAAATTTTTCTTTTAGGTTTTCCATTCTGATTTTTAGATTTTCAGGTTTTTCTGGTTATTAGTTTTCTGGTTTTCTATTTTTTCTGTGTTTTTTTGTTATTCCTGCATGTTAACTAGATTATATTTTTTGTGTTACTAATCTTTTCTTGTAGCATGTGGCAATCCTCATTCATTTGTCGAAGACCATTTCTTAAAAATATTACTAATTCATTGTTTACAGATTCGCATGTCAAAGAAGGAATAAACAAACTTTGTGCTTGTTTTTCTTAGATTAGCAAACATTTGATTTTGGTGCATATAAAACAAACTCATGTCTTCTATGCTTGATTGTGGTTGCGGAATGGTAGGTGAGTATGCTCTCACTTGGTGAAAACCTTGTGATCAAAAAGCCAAACCCATTCTAATCTATTATTTACCCTGACTTGGTATATCGAAGTATCCTCTTCCCTCACGCTTTTGGGCGATCTTGGGTGTAAGAGAAATGGTTACCAACTCTAGAAATTGGGCCTACCTAGGGATTTCATCACCCCAACGCGACTCAAACCGGCAATAGAGCTAAAGCCAAGCTACCCCCGACCGGTATATAAATGTAAACCTTAAGGGAAAACCTAAGGTTGCGAGTGCGGATGTGTCATACGGATGGAGTTGTACTCCCTTCAACCCTGTTGAGCTTAACCTCTTCAGCCTGGAGTGCCACCTTAATGGTGATTAATCTCTTGCCCCATGTATGGCCACTCAGCAGCCCGGAACTAAAACTCTTGTATAGAAAGCCGTATCCTTCATTGCTAGCTTAACACCTGGCCGGGTGAAGGCATCCACACTTTCACGCTTTTAGTAGATCACCATGAAGCCATGGGGAAGTTAAGCTATGTTCTGAGTATGCACTGAGTGGGGAGCCCGTGTACCAAGCTTCAATTCACACGCTACATATATGCAGTTGGGGAAACCCACGTGGAATCTAGCGAATATTGTCATGGCCTAACCTAGGATCGTGCTTTTCTGATGTGTGTTTGGTTACTTTTTAAAACACTATGATTATCAACTATATTCTGGTTCTATCACATTTCAAACAAAACATTCACCAAACAAATCCAAATTTTCATCAAAACGACAAGAAAATCACTTTGAAACTAAACTGAGTCGCATCTGTCGAACGGCAACTGATTTTATGCAACACAACTGCTCTGCTAAACCGCATTTGAAACTTAGAATGCCACATCTATAGGCGTCGTGATGCATCTACCAACTTAAAAGCCGCATTCGCAAAACTATGATGCATTTGCTAAACTGTGATGCATTTTCCTGTCAAAATTTTAAACTTCACAGTCAAAACCTGAGGTCTTCAAATTGTCAACCATTTGTCAAACACTGTCACCAAGAAGATTCTGTTAGAAACCAAACTTGATATTGCTCAAAGTGTTATCTATTAGCTTGCATTAGTCACCATAGGTTTCATACCTCATTCCTTTTAGTTTCATACATTCAACATTACGTTGTCCCTAGGTTCATACTTGCATACTTAGGATTAGGCAAATCTTAAGCACACTTTGCAAAGTCATTGTTTTCAAAATTAGACCATCTTGGACCAAGTTATCAAACCTCCTTTTAGTCATTGTCCTCTTTTTTGAGATTTCTTCCAACTCAAAAGTCTAGTTAGGATGACTCACTAATCATTTAGACCTTGTCAACTTGTCATTTTCCAACAAAGTCCTTTAGCAGTCAAAATTGAAAACAAAGTTTGAGCTTAGAAGTGCTTAGATAACCTTGTCTTACATTGCATAGAAACTGCATATCCTATTAACGAAAAACCAAAAACATTAGTCATTCTAGTTGTCATTTTGAAATTAGACTTCACATAGTGTCATACTTGCATTTAGTTGTCATTCCCTTTTGAGCAATCTCATTTATGGTTGAAACCAGACTTCAAAAACAAAAGAGACAAATGGAAAACTTTAGGCAAGACCCCCCGTTTACTATCAACAATCCTCCACATGACTCAAACTAGACCTTGTATGATCCATTTTCTAATTTAGACAATCAACCTCTAGTGACAAAACAATCCTCATCAAATAGTACATTCGATCTCTACTTGCAAAGAGATGAGAATGGTCAACTACTTCAGGAAAACATAGAGGCATTGACACAAGACCCAAAGGCCTATCAGCTTGCTGAAACAATAGCTTGTCATGATAGAGACAGATTCGTAGCTATGCTCTTGAGTGAAGGAGCTAAGTTACCACAAGGATTTGACGCTAACACGCTAAATTTGACACTTCATGACCCTAATGCCAACAACGCAAATAACATGTCACATAGTGGTCAACTTTTAAATACTATGAGCAATACTTCCTTTGGGACCACAACGACAATAAATACCACTCCCAACATTCCAAACATTTCCAACTCAATAAATACCACATCTATTGGGGGATCACAATCATCCACAATACCCGCAACATCCACAACACTACCCCAATCGGATGGAACCACTCTTGGCTCCTCAACAATATGGTCAAATTATTCCAATCCTCTTTTTACCACAACAGTAAATACCATGGGGGCATCATCAAGTCACCACAATCCCCCCTTGACAACTACATCTACTACCATGAACACAACTTCGACAAATACGTTCAGTAGTAATTCACAAAATCCTTTGGGAGGAGCCACAAAACGTATCTTTATTCAAGGACAACAACAAAACATTAACACGACAACACAGTCAAATGTCATTGCCTCCCAAGGTACAAACACAAACGTCCCCCTTGTACAAAATCATCAATTTACACAAGGTGGCCAAATAACACAACCCAGGACATCATTGACACACTATAATAGTCATGGTCACAACATCCCCCAAATAATGACACACATGGCTGGGGGACACATACCAACATATTCATCCAACATTCATACTCATCAACATGCACCAAATCATAACTTCCAATACCAACAACATACCACTCCACACACGTCATACATACCACAACAATCCATACCACCACAATACACCAACATTCACACACACCAGACAGGAACACATGGTGTACCAGGAAATCCAACATATAGAAATGTAAACGACCCTACCATAGACGAACTCAAAGCAAGAATGAGGGATATGGAGAAAACTATGCAAAACATGTACATTTCAGGCAGGAAATCAGAAATATCGTATGACCTGGATGTATACCCATTTGACACAAACTTATATATGCCTGCATTTCCGCCAGGATATGTGTCACCCAACTTCACAAAATATAGAGGCAAGACAAATCCCATTGAACATGTTTGTGAGTTCACAACCAATGTATGGATATCACCTACGAACCAACATACTTGATGAATTTTTTTTCCAAAAGTTTGGCGGGTCAAGCCCTTGAATGGTTTTCAGTGCAAAAATATATCCTAACATGGGATGAGCTCAAACAAAAATTCATAAGAAATTACGCATACAACATTGACATGGATACCTCTATCACTAGCTTGTGCAATCTCACACAAGAAGACTCTGGTGAGACATTTATTCCATTCTTTCAAAAATGGAGAAGCCTTGCTAGTCGATGTCACATTGACATTCCTGAAAGGGAAAAAGTCGACATGTTCATCCAAACACTTCTAGGGCCCCTAAAATTTGCATTGCAAATACATTGTTGAACAAACTTCATAGAATTAGTGGAAAAAGGGGTCCAAATTGAGAAATCCCTTATCGCAAAGGGAGAACTGAGATATGGTTCCAAAAACACGAACGTCAATCCACCCACTGACAAAAAAAAATATTGGGTTAAAAATAAGCATGTCACAAATGACAGTGTTGTTGATGCCAAGACTGCAAACACTGTAGGTCCCGTATTGGCCCTGAAGGGGGTTCAACAACAAAACATACCAACAACGACATTGACACCTCCTCCCAATACTTCTTCAAACAACCAAAATGGTCAAAACAATCAGGGACAATATCATCAGATGCGACAATTTCCTAGGGGTCGCACATACACCCATTTGGGTGAACCCATTGAAGAAGTCCTTAAGAAATGCATTCAAAATGGGGTCATCACACTTCCAGAAATAAAACCATATGACCCAAGACAATTCAAACTAGCATGGTGGAATGACAATGCACTTTGCGAATACCATCGAGCAAAAGGACATACAACCTCTAACTGTCGACAATTGAAAAACATCATACAAGACCTTATCGAAAATCACACCATTGAAGTAGGTGTATCGCAATTCACCTCCAATTCGGATCATACTATCCATACGAATCCACTGTAGGATCATGGTTCTCATAACACTTCCACTTTAGGTCCGCATAATCAAGCTAACTTTTCCTGAGTCAAGTATGACTATTCTGGTGGACCTATTATAAACAATGTCTGAACTGAAGATGAGTACATCAATACCATTACGGTCAAGGGAGCACTCCAGTGTAATGCTACTACTCACAGTGACAAGGTCACTATAGCTAGTCCACCTCCCCCTAGACAAGTGAAAATCACAATACCGGGCCCATCGGCTAAACAACCACAACCTTCTTCATCGGCTAAATAGCCAAAACTTGTCTCAACCCCACAACAGTGGAAACCCAAAAGTCAGTTCAACCTCATTAACCAACTAGGAAAGACTCCCGCACAAATATCTATCCTTGAGCTGCTTCATATCTCTCCTGTGCACAAAGAAATCCTAGACAATACTCTCCTAGAGTCGTCGGTCCCTAAGGACATTGATGTCAATCAGTTTGAAACTATGGTGGGATATCTCACCATGCCACACCATGTCACCTTCTTGGATCAAGACTACTCATCACATAAAACCAACCACAATGATGCATTACACATAGAAGCTTTTGTCCACAAGCACAAAGTTAGACGGGTTTTAGTAGATGGTAGAGCAGTGTTGAATATATGCTCCCTCAAATTGGTTAAGGCTCTTAGGTTCTCTGATGCGTGCATAGACCCAATGAAAAGCATAGTGATCAAAGCATACGATGATGAGGAATGCTCTTCATGGGGTGTTATCTCTCTCCCTATCAGAGTGGGACCGGTCATTGTAGACACAACCTGCCAGGTCCTAGATTTAGAACTACCATACAACATCTTACTTGGTCCTCCATGGATTCACGCCTTAAAACCTATTCTGTCTACATACCATCAATGCCTCAAGTTTCCTTTTGATGGCACAGAAGTAACCATATACGGAGACCCTGACCCTTTCCTATATTGTACCAATCTAAGGGGCATCTCCAAAAACTGAGTACCTATTAACCGAGAAGCACCTAGCTCCTCGTCATCCAAATATATCGACCCTTCCACACTCACGTCATCTTCCACATCCGCTCCATCCACGTCTTCTGCCATACCACCACCTTTGACTAGCTCTAAGACTGAATCCACTGTCACAATCCAAGACCTTGGCTGTAGAGAATTCAAACTGCACATAGCATACAACATAACAACAATGCCCAAGTCTCCTAAGGACTATGGTCGACCATGTTTCAGAATGGAACCTCAGGAAACCTTCAAAGTTCCACTGAATACAGTTTTTATCAAGTGGGGAGACATGAGTGAGGAAGACCTTGTTGACATCACAGGATGGATCTATAAGGATACTATCACATTACCCCCATTACCAGTTCAAATATATGGCAAAGGTTATGACTTCATGAAGGCTAAAGGCTACAATGGTACTAGTGGCCTAGGAAAAGACAAAATAGGCCGAAGGGAACCCATAGAACCTTTTCAAATTCTGAAGTATCTTGGATTAGGGTTTGGATCACTTGCCAATGACGATCAACGTACTTTTGGACTTTCAAATGAGCGAGTACATGCTTCGAAAAGTGTCGAGACTACTAGGGAAACCCTAACCGAAACTGACTCCCACGAGTGGGAATTTGGCTCAGAACGATCCCTAAGTGACTATTGTCTTGATGATTTGTTTGTTGAACCAAGGGAACTGACCTCTAAACAACGATTTTGGCAAACATTCAAAATTGAAAAAGCACCAAGTAGTCAAAGTCCTACTACCACCTCCCATGTCATACAACACCCATCATCTGAACCCCATCAACCCAATCAATATGAAGTGTCAAATGACATTGATAACCAGGGCTCCAAAACCTTTACTCCTTACTTTGATAACGAATACGACACTAGTGAAGGAGAATATTGGATAGAGTCCGACACCGAGTTGGATGATGATAACCTCATCTACAACATCATTGAATCCATCTGTATGTTGTCTGCATCCTCACCACAATTCACTAGCCTTGACGATGGCATCTCTTTAGTTTATCCTAAACTAGTCAATTGGGACCAACAAGGACCGCCAGTTCTGGACACATTTCAGAATGATGAGGCAATTGCCGATTTCATGGGATTATGGGAAGGCATACCTAGTGGGGACCACAAATCAGGATTTTCCATTGATTTAGACTACACAACATACTTCGGCAAGACTGTTCAGTCCTCTAGTCACAAAAGTAAAAATAAAGTAAAAAATGAAATGTCTCTAGGTGAAAACCGAAAGGCACCTCTTGATGATAAAATAGTAAAAATAAAGGATGAATCTGTAGGTGAAAACCTCTCTGAGGCACCCAAAGAAGGAGGACTAGACTTTCTCCCTATGCAACAGGAGAAATCAGCCATGCTTATGAAGGACACAATAGAGGATAACATTTCAACTGTAGAAGACCCCAAGATGGTCCTATTTGCTGCATCATTGACTGATGAAGAGAAACCAGAATTTCATAAATTCTTTACATAACGAAAAATCAACTTTGCATGGTCCTACATGGACATGCCAGGACTGGACCCCAAACTGGTTCTGCATCATCTACCACTATTACCCAATGCTAAACCAGTCAAGCAGAAGTTGTGTAAAATGCACCCTCAAGTTGCTCTATTGGTCAAGGTCGAGTTAAAGAAATTATTGGATGCCAGATTCATAAGGTCTATAGATTATGCTGAATGGATTTCCAATCTAGTGCCGACGACAAAGCCAAATGGGCTGATTCAGGTATGTACAGACTTTCAGGATCTAAACAAGACATGTCCAAAGGATGAATTTCCTTTGCCCAACATTGACATCATAATAGACCTAACTGCAGGACATGAGATGTTATCCCTCATGGATGGTTTCTTTGGCTATAATCAAATCTGCATTACTCCTGAGGATTAGCACAAAACAACATTTACTTGCCCATGGGGCACATACTGTTGGAACGTCATGCCATTTGGTCTCAAAAACGCAGGTGCCACATATCAAAGGGCTATGACCATGAACTTCCATGACATGATGCACAATATAATGGAAGATTATGTAGACAACCTATTGGCAAAATCAGCAACTAGGAAAGACCATTTGAGGCTACTCGACATAATTTTCAAGAGACTTGAAGAGTACAAAGTTCAGCTAAACGCTAAGAAGTGTGTTTTTGGGGTCACATCAGGTAAACTATTAGGATACATAGTTTCCCAAAGAGGCATAGAGGTCGACCTGGAAAAGGTCAAAGCAATCATAGACATGCCTCCGCCCAGAGGGATCAGTGAAGTTAGAACTCTGCAAGGTAGAGTACAATCTATTCAGCGTTTCATAGCCCAATTGGCAGATAAGTGCCACCCATTCCAGTATCTGTTGCGCAAGGGTGTTCCTTTTGTATGGACAGATAAATGTCAAGAGGCCTTCCAGCAAATCAAAGATTACCTACTGTCAACACCAGTCCTCATGCTGCCCATTGATGGAAAGCCATTGATTCTATACATCTCAACTACTAGTTCAGCACTGGGGGCATTGCTGGCCCAAAATGATCATGAAGGAAAAGAAAGAGCAATCTATTACATCAGCCGCACACTGATAGGCTATGAGTTGAACTACACATACATTGAACGTGCATGCCTCGCTGTTGTCTTTGCATCCCAAAAACTAAGACACTATATGCTCAGTCATCAGACACAACTGGTTGCCAAAATTGATCCATTGAAATATCTACTAAGTCGGGCGGCATTAATAGGCTGGTTGGAAAAATGGGTCATGATACTAAGTGAGTATGACATACAGTATGTTGAGCGCAAGGCAATAAAAGGGCAAGTAATAGCAGATCAACTAGCAGATGCACCGATTCAAGCCACTCATCCATTAGTAACTGATTTTCCCAATGAGTCCATTTTTCATGCGGAACTGGCATCACCATGGAAGCTATATTTTGATGGGTCTCATACTAGTCATGGCTCAGGCGCTGGAATCTTGTTTATCACACCACAGGGGGATTCAATTCCTAAGTCATTCAGGATCGCTTTCCTTTGTACAAATAACATTGTCAAATATGAAGCACTAGTCACAGGTCTCAAGTTGGCAATCAAATGGAAAATTCAGACATTGCTTGTATTCGGGGATTCCCAGCTGGTGATCAACCAAGTGAATGATGACTATGAAACAAAGGATGGGAAGTTGCTTCCCTACAAGAGGATGGTGGACAGTTTCTAGACATACTTTCAACTGATTTCTTTTGAGAAAATCCCTAGGGCACAGAATAAGGCAGCTGATGCAATGGCTACTATTAGTTCCCTCTTGGACATCCCTAAAAATGTGTCACAATTTGAGTTCTTAGTAGAATAGCTTTTAATACCGGCATACGATATCCCAGAGTCAGAAATGGTTTGTGAACTTGTTGGTCCCAACTCTCCTTGGTATTAGGACATTTACGACTACTTAAAATCTCAAATCCATCCACCAAACCTGTCCAATAACTAAAGGAAGTCCTTCATTAGAAAATCTACAAGGTATGCCATTGTCAGTGACACCCTATACCGCCATAGTTTCGACGATACCCTCCTTAGATGTCTTGACACTGATGAAGCACGTATGACCTTATGAGAAGTGCACGATGATATATGTGGATCTCATTCGAGTGGTCCTATGCTAGCTAAGAAACTAACGAGACTTGGGTATTATTGGCTGACAATGGAAAAAGATGTAATTGAATATGTCAGGACTTGTCGCAAATGTCAAATACACAGTGACTTGGTCCATGCTCCAGCACAAGAACTCCGGCCGATCACTTCTCCTTGGCCCTTCACTCAATGGGGACTCGACCTTGTGGGTAAGATTCATCCAACCTCATCCAACGGCGATAAATTCATTATTACCGCCACTGAGTATTTCACAAAGTGGATTGAAGCCATCCCATTGACATATATTACTGGAAAACAAATATCAAAGTTCATCCTCAACTACATCATTTTCTGGTATGGCCTTCCACAGTCCATCATCACTGACAACAGACATCTGTTCAAAAACCAAGACATATGTGAGTTATGTGAGCGATTACATATCCAACACCACTTTTCATCTCCATACTACCCACAAGGAAATGGCCAAGCTGAGGCATCGAATAAAACCATTGTTAAGATTCTCAAAAAGACTGTCAATGATGCTGGCTGTGACTGGCACATACAACTTAACCTTGCTCTGTGGGCTTATCGAACTAGCATTTGTACACCTACAGGGGCCACCCCATTCACCCTAGTCTTTGGTGCCGAAGCCATCTTACCCATTGAGGTCGAAATTCCTTCGCTACGAGTCTCCTTGAAGGGTCTTACTAATGAA
Organism: Sequoia sempervirens; assembly: GCA_007258455.2. Lineage (NCBI taxonomy): Eukaryota > Viridiplantae > Streptophyta > Pinopsida > Cupressales > Cupressaceae > Sequoia > Sequoia sempervirens. The sequence goes on along the minus strand of VDFB02026320.1, from coordinate 161,761,579 downwards.
GAGGACTACCGACAATCATGCTTGCATGAGCTGGAAATGCTGGATGAAAGAAGACAAAACTCGTTGAATCATCTCCAAGCATACTAGAACCGCCTTTGTCGCAGCTACAATAAAAAGGTTATGGTCAGAAAATTTGACATTGGCGACTTAGTTTTAATGCAGAACCCCAAGAACCAAGCAGACAGAGAAAAGCCAGGGAAATTTGAACCAAACTAGCTAGGTCCCTATATTATCATATCTTCTTTTGGTTCTGGGGCATATCAATTGGAAACTCCAGATGGGGAACAGTTGACAGAGCCCATCAACAGTTTACACCTCTGAAAGTTCTACGCATAGCATTAGAGGATGGAGCTGAAAGCCATAAAATACAAAAAAATATTGAAAAATGATCAAAATCGTCACCCTAATGAAAACCTGGAAAACAGGCATCTTGGTGACACCAAAAAAATCAAAAAGTCAAGAAAATAGTAAATAGAAAAATGATTCGTTCAATAGTGAAAACCTGGCAAACAGGCACCATGCGTAATCAATCACTATTCTGCCATCTACTGTCACTTTGTCTAACTTGGCCTAGGATGAAAGGTATTTCTGCCATTATTCTGCAAATCGCCATCACATCCTGCCCTACCTGTCATAGTAGATAAATGATTGACATCAAGTCCTGACGACTGTCCATCTAGTAGGTCAGCAACATCCCGTCCATATGGCTAAGTCTTAGACCTAACTGGGGGCAAAATGTTTATCATGAAACTGCAGTGGGTGTCGCACATGATCTTGACAATTGGAAAAATGTCCTGAAAAAAGACCAAAAACATCACAAAAAGTCCTGAAAAAAGACCAAAAACATCGCAAAAAGTCCTGAAAAAAGACCAAAAACATCATAAAATGTCCTGAAGAAAGACCAAAAACATCATAAAAAGTCATGAAAAAAAGACAAAAACATCACAAAATGTCCTGAAGAAAGACCAAAAACATCGCAAAATGTCCTGAAAAAAGACCTAAAAATCATAAAACGTCATGAAGAAAACCAAACAAAATCATTAGATGGCTCGAAGCACACAAGCACACTATCATCTCTGGTCAAAGTTAATCAATTCAATCAGTCTTGGTCATCTGTCCAAACTACATTGTCTCTGCGCATTTTCTACGTAGGCAAGACTCATATTTGAGTCCCCAAGACATTAGGTCAGTCCATTTAGGTTCGTCAAAATAAATCATGACACAATCTTTGCTCATCAAGACAAAGTCATTAGTCGTGTCGAACTACGAGGTCTCTGAGTGTATGATGTAGGCAAGGCCATCTATCGATGAGCCCCCGAGGCCGCACTAGGTCAATCCATTAGGGTTCATGGCACTATACTAGCACACACGTCAAAAGTCTTCAATCAATTTTGACATAGGAAAACTCCTAAAACAAAGTAAAATAGTCATTTATTCAGCATGGCAATCTCATCGGCACATCATGCATATCATCAAGGCAATATCGACATATACTCAAATACAAGTCAAACTCGGTCAAAGTAGGTCAAATCATCATAAACTAGTCAAACTATCAAATTTCGGTTAATCTTCAGATGGGTCCTTCTAAATGATAATCTCTGTCATTTACACCTTAGGATGTGTCCTTCTTAGGCATCGTCATCTTCATTTGACATTTTGAGTGATCCTCTTGACACCTAAAGATCACTCTTCATGACATCAGTATTCTTTAGATGTGTCCTTCTGAAGAACCAACTCTATCATTTATGCCTTAGGATGTGTCCTTCCTAGGCATTGTCATTATTTCAAGGGACCCCTTATGACCATTAGGGATCAAATCCTCTCGACATCAGCATTATTCAGGATGTGTCCTTCCTAAATTCACCAATTCTCAATATTTTCCAAGGTCATCAAAACTTTAAACATTTCAACATCTCGACATTATCAAACATGGCATCTTGACATCAGAACAATGGATATTTATACGCACTTGGCAAACACTTGACAATTGTCTTTTAATCTTTTATCATGTTATTAGTTTTTTAGCGAGATCCCACTAAGCAAGATTTAGAGAAGCAGCGACGTAGCATGACAATTGACACACATGACTACTAGCTTCTCAGCAAGATCCTGATTCTGGGATTTAGAAAAGCAACGACATATCATGATAGGGACTTTATTTTTGTATTTTGGCAATCATGTCACTAGTTTCTCAAGGATGTCCTGGAAACAGGATTTAGAGAAGTAGCGACGTTTCATGATTTTTCCTTGTCTTTTTCCTGCATGTGGTTGATTATGACAAAAAGACTGGGGCAAGCATGCTCGTCGTATGAGTCATGATCATCCTCATCTGTGACTGTTTGTCTTACGTGATGGTACAACTTTGCACACCTTGATCTATGTCATATCATGGTGTTTCTTGGCCATTACAATAGCATGCCCAATGATGATTAAGAGCAATAAATACTAATGTCCTATGGTAAAGTTTTGAAGGATTTGGTCTAGGAATTAACATGCATTTTCATTAGTCTGGTCATCTTCTTTTCTTCGCTCTGATCGTATTGTCTCATCAGTCTCGTCATCTTCTCTTGTCCATCCCACGATGATATCCTGTGACATCCAAAAACATAAGTGAATACATGATCATATAAACATTGCATTAGGTCCATACATACATCATCCATGGCATTAAATCATATACATAATCACAAGCATTGCATTAACATAATCATCAGTATTGCATCTTTTACATAAATACATCATGCACATCATTAACATAATCATATAAATCAGCATTACATCATCATGGCATCAAAAATCACAAATAGGCATCATAGGACACACATGGCATCACAAATCATACATCATACATGTCATAATACATAAAGCAAAAGCATCACATAACACAGGTAGGCTGCATCAAAACTGCATCATCATATAATGTCATCTCAAAAAGGTACAATGTCACAGGATAGAGTCAACGGATATCCCAAAAATGGAGCTCGTAGGCTCAATAATATACATAGTGTGTCAAAATACAAGTATGCCACTAAGGTAGGCTCTCATCATCCCCTCGAGGTGAGGAATGTGGTGGCTAAGGCCCTGTCACTAGCTCTAAAGCAATAGGGGGTCCTGTAGCAATCTCTATCTGAGAAACTGATGGAACCGCGAGTGAAGGTATCATCCTAACGCTGGCAAACATCTATGAGGTCAATGATGCCAGACTCTGAGAAATAGATGGATCTATCACTGGCGGTTGATCCTATATTGACCTCTGTGCTGAAACTGTCACAACCTCTACCTATGCCACTGACAGAGCTGCAAAGGACAGTGCCATCTCAACAGTATAGAACATCTGTGAAGTCACTGCTGCTAGACTCTGAGAGATAGAAGGATCTGTCACTGGTGGCTGTACCTATCCTGATCTCTGCACTGAACTAGTGGACCCATGACTGTGCCCTAAATGATAACTCAGAGTATGCCTATGGGAATGATGTGACCTATGCCGATATGTGTGACTCGTCGAGGTAGACCCTCCAATGCTGGTATGGCTCCTGGTACCGCTGCCACTGCCTGTCCTCATCTGTGATCGGGACAAGGTAGGATCCCGTCACTCTAGTGGCACTGCCTGCTCGTATAAAGTCTAGTACTACCCTAGTCTCGTGCTAACTCTGGCCAACTCCTGAGCCATGTCTCCCATAGGCCCTGTGCATAAACCTGGGAACTCTGTACACCACTGAGTTGCATCTTGCTGGCAGATCACCACCTGATCCTTCTCTACACGAGCTACCTCCAGTGCTGACTGTAGGGACCTGACCTGTGCCAAGTTGGCATCTAATCTCTACTAAAGGTCTAACACCCTCTGATCTGATGTAGCATCTGGTGGCAACCCTAAGGTGGACGGTATCTCCTCCTCTCCCTCCACCATCTACCATCTAAGAAGCCTCTCAGCCTCATCTATGGCGTCATCCTCATCATCATCATCCTCGGCCTCCTCCTCCTGTCTTGCCACCTCGACCTCCTCCTCCTGTCCTACTACCTCAACATCATCCTACCCTACCACCTCAACATCCTCCTGTCCTCTAACCTCCACATCCTCCTCATGCCTCTCTGCCTCTGCCTCCTCCTCATGCCTCTCCACCTCGGCCTCCACCTTCAGACCTCTAACATCCACCTCCTCCTCCTATCCTCCCACTACTACATCCTCATCCTATCTAGGCTGCTCCTCACCCTCACCCTCCTCACCAACCCCGGGGATAGCATCTAACACTACCCTCACCACGCGCTGTTACACCCTACGACCCTGTCCCTGGTCGTCTAGCCTCTACCTCCGGCCATCTCCGCCATCATCCCCACCTTTGGATCCACCCCTACCTTCATCCCCACCTCGACCTCCATCTCCACCTTGGCTTCCATCTCCGCCCCTGCCACCATCTCCACCCCTACCTACATCATCCCCACCCCTCCCTCCATCTCCGTCCCTACCTCTGCCTCTGCCTCTGCCTCCATCTCTACCTCTGCCACCTCATCTGGCTCATGGCACCCATGGAATAACTAACTGCCTATCAACTGGTGCTGGCCCATCAGGATCTGTCAATGGCACGGGCCTGCGTGCCTGCCACCATATATCATATGCCCACGTTGTACCAGGATCCGTTGCTCCTCTCCAACCCTAGGCCTGGGCTACTAGCCTGTCTATCTGCTACTTAGTGAATGCCATTGGGATGGCTAGCCCCCATGCGTACTCTCTAGAAGATCTGGCATACTCTGTCATCCCCACGGGTACATCTTGCTACTCCCTGAATTGTCTAAGGACATGCTGCGGGAGGTACATCTTGATAATCAAGGACGTCAACACTGTCTTTCCAATAAGATACCTATACTGCCTGCAGAAGCTAAGGTGCTCATCCTCATCATCCCATGCTGCACAATCCCTGTATGGCCTCCAGATGAATGTCACCATGGCGTCGATCCTATGCTGCCACCACCCTGTCTCACCCATATGGGTCTGCTGTAGAGCACTAGCGTAGTAGTAAGAATAGGGAATCCCCTTAGCTAGCTGCGGTCTATCAATAGGAGGGTAGAATATGGCAATGTGCTCCCACACCCAGATCATCATCAAAGTGGTCTTGCAGGAGATACTCTCTCCTCTCCTGTACGCAACGTCGTGAAGCTGATGGTAAACCATCCCTAGCAAATAGGGACCCCAAGCATACACTATCCTATCCCGTCTCATGCCAACCAGGATGTCTCCCTAACCAATTAGAAATCCATGTCCTCGCCAGTCAGGAATCAAGATACCTGCGATCATAGTCACCAAGAATGCATCGAACCGCCCATAGTGCTCTGCCAGGAACTCCCATCAGATCTCATACCCTTGAATTCCGAGTCCAGCACCCTAATCTTGATAATAGGTATGAAAGGTCTGCTCGCCATGCCGCGGATCATAGATGATTCGCTCTCCTTCGAATAGGTACTCGGAGAATCTGGTAGATATCCTCCAGGGTAATGGTGGCCTCACCTGTCGGCAGGTGGAAGGAACAGGTCTCGGAGTGCCATCGCTCGCATAATGCCGTTAATAGACCCATGTTCACTCGAATGACAGGCATGAATGTAACATAGAATAAGCTTAGTCTCATCAATCGTCGCCGCTCTCGCGGGCCCAACTGATCTGCAAACCGAAAGGTGGTCGGTCTGCTCTCTCTCATATAAATAGGGGCAAGCTACCTCTATAAAAAGATGAACACTGTGTTAGTACCTTTTGGACAATTGTCAGCATCATGAAAAACAACTAAGGACACGCAAACATCAAAACAAGTTTTATTAAAGAAACAGGCAAGTGCGTCACAACCAGGCAATTACGTCACGAAATGACAACTGTGTCGTTGAAAACATCAAATGCATCTCGATATGTCAATTGTGTCTCGATATAACACTTGCATTACGAAACTTTTCAAATGTGTCGCACCATGGTGAATGTGACACGATTTTGCAATTGCGACATTCAACATAGCAATTGCGTCGCTAAATAGCGATTGCGGCATTCAAACGGTCACATGCGACTCGATAAGTCACTTGCGTCGCACGAAATGTCAAATGCGGCACAAAATACTGGTGCAATAAATTTGGTCGTGGCACTTGCATCGCGATGCATTACATGTGTCGAACGCGAAGGAAATTGTGGCTTACGCGAACGCATATGCATCGCGGCGCAGGCGTTGACTATCCTAGAAAGCATCAAATGGCACGCAAAATGATAAAATGACAAAGTGAATTTAAGGTGCATACACCAGCTCTGAGCCCTCTGGCCATTTGAAGGTCCTCATGATCTCTCAGTGGTGCTCTGACACTGGAATAACCATCCTCGCTGTTGCGCCTTTCACTCTGAGCTCTCAAGTTTCGCAAGGTAAATAGTAAAAGTGAATTGACTTTAACCCCTTTGTCAACCTATTTATAAGGTCAAAATGACATTTTTCAAACAAAGTCAATACTAAAGGCTCATTTGAACACCTTTGACTTCCTCGTAAGTTGCTTTAAAGATGTGAGAATCCGAAACGACTGCGCCATTGTTTTTCTGGTTATCAAATTGATTTATCGGGACCCTTTGCAAATTTTTCTGGTGCTGACTCAAAATTTGAAAATTTCCCGAGGGGGCAATGATACTCCGTACCCTTGCTGGGGCATGACTTTGACTTATTTTCTTTGTCACAATGCGACAAGCGACATTATGACAAAGAGAGGCAAAATGTAGACACCTAAAAATGACCTAGGCATGCAAGCTTCATTTTTACCACTTTCGTCCTAGCATAATTATGACATTTAATTATGTCCTTGGTCCACATTCGACTATTGATTAATTAATTTATAATTATTTAATTAATTCATGTCATTTATCCTTCATGATTATTAAATAAATAAATTTTATTTATTTATTAAATACGTCATTAACTATCTAAGTCTTTCTTTAATTAAATAAATTTCTTAATTTATTTAATTCCCCTTTGTCATTTAATTCCTCCTGATTATTAAATAAATAAGTTTATTTATTTATTTAATACGTCACTAACTGTCATAATTAAATAAATTCATTAATTTATTTAATTAATTAATCTCATCTCCTAAATTAAATAATTAAATTTAATTATTTAATTGCTAATTAATATTCTTCTCATTTTAAATAAATTAAATTATTTAAAATGTCATGTCAATCTTAACTGTCAGTCCTTTTTGATAAATAATATGAAAAGATTATTTATTCTCTTAAAATCCATAATTTGAATTATTTTAATTCAAATTAGTAATTGATCTTCTAAAAATCAAGCAATCAGGCAGATTCTTGATTTTTCAAATCTTATCTTCAGTCCACATCGTATCTCTTTGATTTTTTTAATCTTGCAAATCAGGAAATCTTATCTTCTTGATTTTTCAAAAATCTTTATTTCTTTAATTAATTTCCTCATTTATTCTCCACCGTCGATCCGATTTTATTCTGACCGTTCGATTAGAGATTTTTCCCTAACCCTAATTAGGGATTCTTAGGTGTAATCTGGATCATTCATTTCATTGATTTATCTCGTCCATCCATTCGAAATAGAATTTTCTATAAAATGCCATCTTCTTCTCACTTTTCGATGACACACAGAAGACACACACATGCTGACATTTCACATAGTTATTATAGGCATTTACTTTCACACTTAGTTCTTCATAGGCAATTTTAATTCATTATTATAGTCATTTGAATCAAGTCATGGCATTGTTTTAGGCATAGACATGGGCAATAGGCATAGGCATTTAGACTTTATGCAAATCCTTCAAGGCTTGTTGTAGGACTTAGGCATTTTCAGGTTGCTCGAACGAAGAATCTGAGGGCAATATCATCCAGCAAGTAAGAAGGTGCTACAAAAATGAACCATGGAGACTTCGGCGATCAGGTATAACCGTTCTTGCATTTATTTCCATTGTGTTTTGTAGCTACTTTGGGTTTATCATTTTTCTTTCAATTCAATTGATTTGATCTAACACCTAGAAAATAAATCCTTAGTTACAGGATCTACAATTAGGAACACACTCCTGAATCTTGTGGAGCTCAAAGTGCAGAAGGCTTTCATAGCCTTGTTCATTGGCTTTTCTTAGCTTTGATCCATTAATAGTGTATATTCTCTATCCTAAATATTTAATCCCCTAGTTTACGCACTGTGTTTCTCCTTAGGGTTGAATTTTGCAAGAAAAATGAACCAACAGATTGGAGAATTTACTAGGGATATGTCTGATAAAGTTTGTTCTCCAAAGTGCCTTATCTATGATCACTATGTTTTATAGTGATGTTCATCTATAAAGTCAGTCTATTTGAATTTTTGTTAACCATTTCTCAAATTTGTTCCATATTTCTCATCATTTATTTATTTACAAGCCATTTCTCCAATTTCAACCAAGATTGTTTCATATTTTTTAAAGCTTGTTTTATTATGTGATGATCTTGCAAAACTTTTGCATAAATTGTAACAAAATTGCTACAAATTTGCTCCAAAAAATTTGGGTGGGGACTCTAATATCTCTACACCAGTGAGTGACAATACTTTAATATATCAAAGAAAAAAAGAGGGGGAATAGACAAAAGTTGAAAAGGTTGACAAAAGAAAGGAAGATTCAAGCACAAATGTGAGGAACCCGTGGCAATATGAAGAAACATCTAGAGGACAAATTGGATGGAGAATTGTAAAAGAATACTGATGGAAAACTTAAAGCAAAGGATATAGGAACGAGTAAGCCTAGGGTATGTGCAAGATCATCATGGAAAAAATAGGCCCTTAAGTGGCGAAAAATTTAGAAAAATTAGAGTTAGACAACTTGATGTAAGAAATTGAATAAGTTATCTATATTATTTCAAAATTATGCAAGAATAAAATCTATAGAAAACTGAATGTAGTTTCTAAAATACTAGGTTTGATTTAGAAAAGAGATCTATATGGTGAAATTTTGAAATTCCAATGCAATAGTACTTAAATTTCAGGGAAAAGATAAGAAGTAGGTTTTTGTCTGATCATCCTAACCACAATAAAATGATAATATTTTTATATAATATTTTAGATATAAGTAGAGGACTCATGTCTTGATGTGATGCATATTTTTTTGTGATTTTTTACCAAGTAAATAATTAATTATGATTTTTTTAGTACAACTTTTAAAAAATATAATAACTCGTATGTCTGACCACCTTAACTTGGTCAAAACTTCATGATTTTTTTTTAATCCTATATTATGCAAATAATAGAATGTGATGCATGTTTCAGATTAAAAAAATGTGATATTGTTTTAAAGCTATAGATGTTTTCCAATAATCCTATTAATTAGGAGTTTAGTCATAATTCAAATAGAAAATGAATAATAATTATTTATTTAATTGAAAGTAAAACATAATTTATATTAGTTTCCAAAGCTGAGAATCTCCTTTAGAAACCCTTTTCATTCAATCCATTTTGTGCAAAAAAAATTCTTCAATCACATACCCTACACATACCCATCATATCGCCACTTTTTTTCCCATGATGATCCTACACATACCCCTTACTCCTCATCCAAATCTTAAACATGAAGTTCATTATAATTATGTTTATAAACATGAAAGAAACAAGTTAAATTTAAGTGATAATGCCTCTCTTGAAAGGGGAGAAATTATGATGAAAAATGTTGTGAGTGAGCAACACTCAAATCAAGGCTTAAGATCTAAACAAAGAAGGGAGAGGGAGAGGATACAATAAGATAATATATATGCTAGTCATGCTAGGGCTATAGAGTATTTGGCCTTAGTCTAAAACAAAAATAATCCTCTTCCTCCTAACTTGTTAACTAGGTTTGATGAATTTTTCTGTGAAAATACTCTTAGCCACATTGAAATTGTAGTGACATCTAATGTTGATACCACCCTACTAGACAAGGAAGAAATATTTAATAATGTTAAGAAACTTAGAAGAAGAGAATTAGGATTAGATGAATGGAGAAGGAAGAGGGACGAGGAGAAAGGAAAAAGGATAAGGGAAGCTATGGTTGAGAGAGACATGATACAAAGAAAGGTTGAGAAAATGGAAGAACTAGAAGGGTTAGCAACTCAATCTACCCAAAAAAATGGTCCTATTATTGAAGAGAATGTACATAGGGAGCCTATAACTAGCTCAGCCAATACTTCTTTTGTAAATTCATGGACTGATCCTACTATGAATCTTCTCTTGCAATTGATCCTATCCCTATTAGTAAAAATGTCATTGAAACACAATTTTTTTTTGGAGGTTTCTCTCTTGCACTTCTAGGTTTTTTCACCTAAAAGGAGAAAGGTACCCCACAAAAATTTGGAGGTTCACTAAATAATGATGCTTGTATGATTGAACCTCCAAATTTTAATTAATGATTTGCTTGTATGATTTAGTGAACCAATATAAATTATGATTTAATTTGAATTTAATAAATAATTATCATTCATTTTCTATTTGAATTATCACTAAAGTCCTAATTGATAAGCTAATTGAAAAACATCTATAGCTTTCAAATGGTATCACATTTTTTGAATCTGAAACATGCATCACATTCTATGCTTTTCATACTATAGGATTAAAAAAAATGAATTTCATGAAGGCTTGACCAAGTTAAGGTGGACAGAAGTATGAGTTTTTATATTTTTAAAATTTGTAATAAAAAAATCATAATTAATTATTTACTTGGTAAAAAATTACAAAGAAATATGCATCACATTAGGACACGAGTCTTATATTTATATCTAAAATTTTATAAAAAAATATTATAATTTTATTATGGTTAGGGTGGTTAGACATACACCTACTTATTTTTTCCCTGAAATTTAAGTACTACTGCATTGAAATTTTAAATTTTTACCAAATAGATTTAAATAATAAAAAAAACCTAGTAGTTTAGAAACTTCATTCAATTTTCTATAGGTTCTATTCTTACATATTTTTGAAGTAATAGAGATAACTTATTCAATTTTTTACGTCAAGTTGCCTAACTCTGATTTTTCTAAATTTTTCACCACTTAAGGGCTTTTTTTTTCCATGATAATCCTACACAGACCCATGTATGCCCCCTGTTAATTATGCTTTCTTTACGAAGGTGGAATCAAGGTAGGAATCTAGCCACATCAAATAAGGAACACCATACCATAGGACATATCAAAGTACCATGTTACATAATGATAGAAAATTGATGATGTAGGGTGTGGTATCACGATTCCAATGCATCAAATGACATAAAAAAGGAATCTCCTTGGCACGTGTTATGTTGTTGTGAATAAAAAGGTACTTTATTGACTCTTAGATAGGAAAAATCTTAATTGTATTCATAAGAGTGAAAAGGAATGAAAATAGTTAAAAGAGGTAAAATTGAAGTATTTTGTCACTTACAATGTCATTTACCTTCTTGTAGTGTGAGAGTGATGAGTGAAGATGGAAAGATGTCAAGCATATGAGACTATAGGTGGGTGTGATTGGATGTTCTATGTGACTAGGTGGCACATGATGAGTGTCATCATGAGGTGAGTCAATTCTGCTACATGTACTATGTGTTTATGCAATTATTTAATGATTTTTATGCATATATAGGTTAATTTACGATCTTGGAAGAAAAGTTTGCAAAGTTTACCCTTTTTTCATGAAGTGTTCCATTTGTTCACAAAGTGCCCCTTTTGTTTGCAAAGTGTCCCAAATTTCTGCAAAGTGTCTCATTTCTTTGTGAAGTGTCCCAAAATGGTTCTAAAGTGTTTAGGGCCTTTAGGAAAGCATGCTAGAACAAATTTAGTACACTTTCATGATGAATTAAGTAAAAAATAAAAATATTAGATGATTTTTAGAGCATATTGTGTGATTTGGATAGGTACTAACCCATTCACAATAGCGACTAGGGAGTAGAAAATTAAGCTTTTTGAGAGATTTAGCCCCATCACATTCAATATAGGAGATAGAGAACCTTCAAGCCATAGGCATATATTGGGTATACCTCATGCCCCCCATGATGTACTATATTCTTGAGTGCTAGTGGTTAGATGGATTATTATCCATACTATGGCACTAGTTATCATCCTTGATGGGTGGGAAATGCATCTTGAGGGAGGACTAGTTCATTTGATTTGAGGGATGGAGCATCATATAGTATATGCCTAAGGTCAATGTATCCTGGCACATTTGTATTATGATCTTGGTCAATTTGTTTTACAAGAGGTAGATAGCATAGTGCACTGCATGCTTCTATAGGTGTGCTACTTGGAGCATATTACATGTATCGAACCAGTCAGCTCCATGTGTGCTACAATAGTGGGGTATCCTCAGGCCTTTGACTATCCTCTATGATAATTATGGAAGTATGGGGATTTACATTTTTGAAGAGTGAGATTTGAACAACTAGAGGAGGATGAGATCTTATGGAAACATTATCAACTGATTCTATAGTGGCCAGATCACATGAGAAAGTTGAGGAGACTCTAGTTAGATAGATATCTAGTTGGCCAACATGTTCACATAGTATTTCCCTTCTACTATGATGGAGTCATGCGGTAGTTTAGAAAGATTTAGATGCTAGATAGGGAACAATCCTTTTTTAGGAGGCTAGTGTGGAGTTCCTGGAGACCATGTGATAAAGTGTGTCTCACTCTAGACCATGTTGTTAAGAGTGGCTTTGACTTCTTAGATCACAACCAACTTCCATTCTCTAATGCAGACAATGTCAGTGCCACATGTGATTATGAGTGGCGGGTAGTGTCACGATAACTCCAGTGTATTCAATGGATGAGCTTGTAGGAGATATGGGTCTACTTCTAGATGAGGGAGATGATAGAGAGGATAGGGAAAAGGAGACACAACACATAGTTTTAGACATATTCAAAGATGTCATTGATGATGCTCATACGATGAGGATTTGGATCCAGACTATGATGACCAAGAGGGAGAGGAGGAGGATCTACCCCAAAGTGAGAGTGATGAGGCAGTAGCTGAGGATCAACATGAGTTGGTAGATCTATCTCCCATTCATATGACAAGATCATGAGCAGTAGCTACAATAGGCACCAATACTCATAGTCATGGAGAGGCTAGCACATTTTCCATGCCCCTTGCCTAGGATGATGTTGATGTTGTTCAACCTACTAGAGATATAGGTGATGATATTTTATTTTGTGCATATAGTTTAGTGCTTATGCTTCTTATATATGTCATGATGATGGGTATTGATTGTGTATTTTTTCTACCTTACAGGAGTGATGAGAGACTAACAGGAGTTCTGCCATTAGGAAGCTATAGAGATAGTGCCAACATTCATTGATGAGGAGGAAATGGACTCAAATTATGTGGCCCCACCTATTATGGAGAAAGATCCATATTCAATTAGATAATTTGTGAGGTTACATGTAGCATATGAGAGTTTGAGGAGATGAATCCACCAAGCAAAGTCTGTAGAATAGTCATCTCAGACTCTAGCAGAGGTTGAGATACTACATGAAAAGGTAGCAAAACTACAAGTGGAGAGGAAGAAGATAGTAGGAGAGCATTAGGTGGCCCTTGGATGGATACATGGCTTAGAATTTGCACTCAGGTTCAACGGATCGTGGTCATGATCACATACGACCATCTCATAACTTCTTGCTACTAGATCATGATCATTTGATCCCAAGGGGTCAAGTTCCCATAGACCTTAGTGATGTATATTGTGATAACATGTATATAAAACTTTGGATATATATATATATATATATATAAGCATTTGATGATTTGTGATTTTTCTTAATGTGGTTGAATGTTAAATGGAAATGTGATTAATGGAATAACTATTATAATATTACTTAATTAATGTCTTTATGATTTAACAAGGTTTATGTGATCTAATTAAAACTTACTACAATTTATTTTAGATACGACATGATGATTAAGTATGTTATGCTAAATTATATGACATAAATTATCATAACGCACAACATGAATTTGAATAGTATGAAACCTAAAGTAATTCTAAAAATAAATTAAATGATCATTTTACTATTCAAGACATACACAAAATTTGTTTCTAAAAAAAAAGCAATCTAAAAGCATCTAGGATTGAACCTAATAGCTTTAACAACACTGCTTTATGATGAGGGCACAACACGAGACACAGAAAATAACCCACAAACAAGAGAATAATTTTAGTATTCAGAAAATGGAGCTTCTTACATGCAGAGGATCTCAAATCCCCAAGTCCTACAACACATGCAAGTTACAGAAAGCTACAGAATAACCCTTTCACAATACGCGAGCTTGTCCCCAAAAAGCTACCCAAAAATTAGAAACCCACGCATAAATAAAGCTTCTCTTTAGTTTGGAGCCAAAACAACATTCAAATTTGAGTTTAGGCAGTTTGGCACCAAAAAATTATAACTTGAAGTTCAAATTTCAAAAGGACATTTGCAATTGTATCTTCTAGAAAGTGCGCCAACTTCCTGGGGCCATAACTTTTGATCTAGGACTCCGATTCGCAAACCATTTCAACCGTTGGAAAGGTCTCGAAGTCAGTAACATACTAGAAATATATGTCACCGATTTTGGCAAGTTTCGGGGCATTCCGGGAACTCTAAGTGCCTCAAATCTAACTTGGAAGATTTTGAGGTGCAAATTTGGGAAACTAAAACTGCAATATCTTTCAACCCAGGAATAGAAAATAAAAACCGTAAATTGGGAATTTCATTATGACAAAAAGGGTATCCAAAAATGTAAAAACATATAAAAACCAAGAAACTTGAAATTTAACTATTTTTGGGTGATGCAAGATTGCCCTTACACCACTGGATGCTCCTGCATCAGACACCCAGGGTAATTTGAGAAGTGACCCCATCACGTCTTAGATGGTTGAGGAAAACCCAACCAGTCAACCACTACCTTAGATAGCTAGGATGAATCTTCCATAGGCCTTGCTCTCCATTTCACTAGATATTCTTCATACTACTTGTTTTTGGTACTCCTTCCCACACGACTATCCAAGATTGCTTCAATCTCCTCCCTTATTGAAGTAGGTGTTGGAATTCCATACTACCCTATTACTAGTGCTTCCTTCGTTCCATCTTCATGATACTCTGTCAAATCTGAAATGTTGAACATAGGGGAAATGTTGATTCCATTAGGCAACTCTACCTCATATGCATTCCTTGAATCATGCTTCTTCAAAATCTTATAGGGACTAAATTTCTTCATCTTCAATTTGTTATAGGTTCCCACAAGAAACCTTTCTTTCCTCAAGTGGACCATTACTTCATCGCCAATCTGAAACTCCTTATTCCTCCTTTTTTGATCTTCCTTAGCCTTATATTGCATATTCATCTTATTAATGTGTTCTTGTACCTTCTCATGTATATTCTTGATGTGCTCTGTAAAATTTTGGCTTCAGCACTTATTTTCTTCTCTTGGTCCATCTTCCTCAATTCTGGAGTTGTTCGGGGGCTACCTCCATACACAATCTGGAATGGTGATCTACCAGTGCTTCTATTGACAGAATTGTTGTAAGAAAATTCTGCCTGGGGTAAGATCAAGTCCCATCCCTTGGGTTTATCTCCTACCAAACATCTCAGTAGGTTACCCAGACTTTTGTTAACAACAACTATCTACCCATCTGTTTGTGGATGGTTTGCAGAACTGAACTTCAACTATGTCTTCAGCTTCTTCCACAAGGTCCTCTAAAAGTACCCCACAAATTTGGTCTCATGATCTGAAACAATACTCTTTGGCAGACCATGTAGCCTCACCACCTCTTTGAAGAACAAGTCAGCAATGTGGACTACATCATGGCTCTTCTGACATGGAATGAAATGTACCATCTTCGAAAACCTATCAACCACCACAAAGACTTAATCATTCTCTCGTTGTGTCCTTGGCAAACCAAGAACAAAGTCCATACTTATATCCTCCCATGGCCTCTCTGGTACAGGTAAGGGTTGATATAAGCCTATATTTTGGCTCACTCCTTTAGCTATTTGACATACCCTACAACTTTGTACAAACTTCTTCACATCCTATGACAACTAAGGCCAATAATAATTTTCACTGATAATGGCAATGGTCTTATACTAACCAAAATGTCCTGCCATTCCTCCACTATGCTTCTCCTTTATTAGGTTCTCCCTCATGGAACTCCTCGGGATACACAATTGACTTCCCTTAAATAACATTCCATCCTGGATTATGAAATCTAGCCACCTTGTCATGTCCACTGTAATAGATTCCTTGCAAGCTTTCCAAGCCTTTGTAAAATTAGGATCTTCTGCATATAGTGTCTTGAGTTCATTGAACCCAACCACTTCAATCTACATCTTTGTTATCAATGTATGCCTCCTACTTAAGGCATCTACAACTCTATTTGACTTGCCACTCCTGTGTTTCAAAACAAAGGTATAACTCTGCAAAAACTCTACCCATTTCATATGCCTTTGATTTAATTTTCCCTGACTATTTAGGTACTGCAAGGCTTGATGATCAGTATATAGAACAAATTATTTGGGAAACAAATAATGTCTCCATTTCTTTAATGCTTAAACTATTGCATAAAATTCCTGATCATATACAAAATACTTTCTCTTGGCATCATTTAACTTTTCACTGAAATAGGCAATGGGCTTACCTTCTTGGCTCAACACTACTCAAATGGCACAACCACTGGCATCACAATCCACCTAAAACACCTTGTTGAAATCTGGGAGGGCTTGAATAAGTTGCTCTATCACCTTCTGCTTCAACAGTTCAAATTTTTTTTCCACTCCAGTGCTCCACTTGAATTCTTTTCTATCCCCTCTCATTGTTTTAGTCAGGGGTCCACAAATACTAGTGAAGTTTCTAATGAACTTTCTATAAAAACTAGCCAAACCATGGATAGATCTCACCTCAGTAGCAGTTCTTGGGGTAGGCCATTCCAGAATAGCCTTCACCTTCTTTGGGTCCATCTTGAGACCTTCTACTGAGACAAAAAACCCCAAGTACAGTAACTCCCTCTTCATAAAACTGCACTTCTTCAGATTAATCAATAGTTTCTCTTCTCTTAACTTCTCAAAGGCTCTCTGAATATGCATCAGATGCTCATCCAACGTCTTACTAAAAATAAAAATACCATCTAAATACACAATAACAAAACTTCCCAGAAATTCTTTTAGTACATCATTCATGAGCCGCATGAATGTGCTTGGTGCATTGGTTAGCCCAAAAGGCATGACTAACCATTCATACAGGCCTTCTTTGGTCTTGAAGGCAGTCTTCCATTCATCTCCCTCTCAAATCCGGATCTAGTGATATCCACTCTTTAGATCAATCTTTGTGAAGTACTAAGATCGACTCAAATAGTCCATCAGGTCATCCATTCTTGGCAGGGGAAATCTATACTTGATTGTTATCTTGCTTATGGCTTGGGAATTTGTACACATCCTCCACTCCCCATCCTTCTTTGGTACTAGTACTGCAGGTACTGCACATGGACTAAAACTCTCTCGTATCAAACCCTTTCTCAACAACTCTTGAACTTGTCTATTCAACTCCTCATTTTCTATTGGAGTCATTCTATGAGCTACCTTATTTGGAAAATTGGCTCCATAAATCAAGTCAATCTGATGACTGATCTTTCTTATTGGTGGTAAACCCTGAGGTACATTATCAAAAACAATATCCTGAAACTCATCCAAAATCTGAGAAACTTCTTAAGGAACCTTCTAACTATCCTCCTTACTCACTCTAGGAATCAATGCATAACACACACGCTCATGCTTCATACCTTCTAAATTTTTTCTTCCATCTACATAACAAATTCTAGCATTACTGCATACATTTTCCTTGGTCTCCTTCAGGGGTTTCAACTTGTGACGAACCGCATCCTTTGTCAAGGAATAAGTGTTTGCATGGCCATCATGTATAGCTTGCCTATCGAACTGCCATGACCTCCCTAACAACATGTGACATGCATCCATGGGGATGATATCACATCGTACCTCATCATGGTAGCTCTTGATCTTGAACTTTACTAGGAACTGCTCAATGACCAAAACCTTGTAGTCTTTCTGCAACCAAGCAATCTGATACAGATGCGGGTGCCTTTCCCTCTTTAGCTTCAACTTTGTGACCATCTCCTCTGACACAAAATTATCAGTGCTCCCACCATCAATAATAACATCACAACATTTTCCTTCACACTTGCACCTTGTGTGAAACAGATTCTTCCTCTATTTTGGTTCCTTTTCCTTAGTCACCAGGGCTTTCCTAATCACTAGGGCTTCTCCCCTTTCAGCATCATCTAAATGTTCAGATTATGCCTCCTCATCTGCATGCGTAACCCTTCCACAACCTTCTGGCCCTTTTTCTACCCTTCCTTGGTGTTGTGGACATTTATAGGCTCAATGCCCTTCTTCACCACACTGGAAGCATGTTCCTTTGAAACCACCTCTTCCAGATCCTTGTCCATATCTCCCTTGTCCTCTACCTCTTTGATCACCACTCTTTTTATCATGAGGGAGGTAGAAGTTGTCATTCCTTTAGCTTCGCCTGGTACCCACATCTTCACTTTTCTTTTCATCATCATTTCGGCTTCATGAAGGTCTTCCATTGCCCCTTCCACTTTGACCTCCTTGTCCTTTTTGCTTGCCATCAAATCTTTTGTTCAGCTTCTCTTCCACCTTTAAAGCAAACTGATACACATCCTCAATGGTGGTCATTATGACTAGGCTTAACTCCTCTTGAATGCTCGGTTGTAACTCATTAAGATATCGGGCTACCTTCTCCTTATTAGCCTCTATGTGACCCGTTTTGATGATTATCTTATGAAAATATTTAGTATATTCTTTCACAGATCTACTTCCTTGCTTCAACCCTTGCAATTTCTTTAACAAATCTAACTCGTAGTCCACTAGTATGAACTGCTTCTTCAGTTTCTCTACCATGTGATTCCATCTGGTGATCTTGCCTTTTCCTCTTCGATTTCTTTCCAACTGGACCTCTTTCCACCAAATGCTGGCATGGCCCTTCAGTTTCATTTTCACAAACTTAACCCGATCTGGGTCCTCTATTTCCTCATACTCAAAATATTCTTCTAGCTCACTGATCCAGTCGATCAACTCTTCTGGGTTCAGACTTCCAGAATAACTGGGGACTTCTTGTCTAGGTCTTTTCCTGATCTTCAAAATGGACCTTACTAGCTGCATTTGGTCTTGATCAATTGCTTCTTCTTCCTCTCCTTCATCCTCACTTTCCTCCCTTAGGTTTAACCCTCTTCTCAACTGCTCTTGTAACCCATCAATCTATCTCTAGACGACTGCCAGTGCATCTCTTCCACCAGCATTTCTACTCCCTCGACCACCTCTGGCACCACCATGCCTACCATGCATCACTCTTGGAGGCATCTTTCTTGACCTCGACCCACAACCGTGGTCCTGGTGCTAACTGCTTCACGATTAGCGATCTGTCCACATGCTCAAGAAAACCTCACCCTGATACCACTTGATGAGGGTGCAACCCGAGAGAAAGAAAATAACCCACAAACAAGAGAATAATTTAATTATTTAAAAAATGGAGCTTCTTACATGCAAAGGATCTCAAATCCCCAAGTTCTACAACACATGCAAGTTACAGAAAGCTACAAAATAACCCTTTCGTAATACATGAGCTCGTCCCCAAAAAGCTGCCCAAAAATTACAAACCCACACATTAATAGAGCTCCTCTTTAGTCTGGAGCCAAAACAACATTCAAATTTGAGTTTAGGCTGTTTGGTGCCAAAAAATTATAACTTGAAGTTCAAATTTCAAAAGAACATTTGCAATAGTATCTTCTAGAAAGTGCACCAACTTCCCGGGGCCATAACTTTTGATCCGGAACTCTGATTAGCGAACCATTTGAATTGTTGGAAAGGTCTCGAAGTCAATAATGCGCTAAAAATCCACTTCACCAATTTTAGCAAGTTTTGGGGCATTTCAGGAACTCTAAGTGCCTCAAATCTAACTTGAAAAATTTCGAGGTGCAAATCTGGGAAACTAAAACTGCAATATCTTTCAACCCAGGAATAGAAAATAAAAACTATAAATTGAGAATTCATTATGACGAAAAGGGTATCCAAAAATGTAAAAACATCTAAAAACTGAGAAACTTGAAATTTAACTATTTTTGGGTGATGCAAGATTGCCTTTACACCACTGGATGCTCCTACATCACTTTAACTTTCATACCATTTAAAAAGAGACTAGGCATAATACCAATGCAGATGCATGATTGTTATGTGACCTTTTCCCCCAAGAAGAAAGAAAATTAGGAAATAACCCTTTAAGATTAAAACGAGAATAAAGGATATTATGATCCTTTGATTAAAAGAGATACTAATAAAGCATATGTGTATAAACTCTCTTAAGAAGGTGGAAACATATTATTTATTTAAATAATTATTAAATGTATCCTTTGTGAAAGGGTTTGATGGTGTAGAAACCACCCCCTAAGGCTTCTATAAGCATTCATATAAGACTTGGGAAAAGAAAACACACAAAAAAAAATAGAGAAAAAGGAAAATCAAGTATAGCACAATGCAGGAATAGGGTTCCAAGTTAGTAGGCTATGAGTAGGATGGAGAAGGGGCACTCCTATAGTTTGTTTCCAACCTAGGGTACAAGTGTGTGCACTCAAGATGGTCCTCGCTAGGGCATGGGTTTTGTGCCATGAGTGTTGAGCATTGTTCCAGTGGAACCAACACTCATGTAGCGTGGCAAAGTATGCTTTCCTCCTAGACTGCTCACAAACAAAAGAGGTTGAACCAAGGACCATTATGACAATAGTTGGGATTACTTCTACACATTTCAAAGATAAGTATTAATGCCTAATGAATTATTTGAGCAATAAAGTTGTTTTAAATCCTTTAAATTCTTCTTTGAATTAATAATTTATTTACGACATGATTGAATGTATTTGGATGAAATTGTTGATCAATTTATTATATGCATTTAATTTCAAATTCTTTACTTGAGATTTATATATTATATTAAAATTTGTGCATAAAAGTTTTGGAATTAATTCGTGGAAACAATTGAAATCATTGCATTTTAAATTTGGGAATTAGTTTCGTTTCATTTGGTATCAGAGCCTTTGATCCTTACTCACTACACATTTAATCACATTGCACATTAGAAATTAAACCCTAAAGAAAATAAAAATAATAATATTCGTTTATGTTGAATTTAGAATAACTAAAAATTAATCCCTCCGTAAATTTATTGATATAGTTATTATTTTGATAAACCAAAAAAAAAAAAAACAGTTTGTTGTTGTGTGTGAAATAAAACTATGGGAGCTTATAACAAATATCACTTAGATAATATTTAGAATAATAAATTTAGGTAAATCAAATTTTAAATATAGATGTACATAATTAATATTATTTTTTACCATTGTAAGGTTCTCATTAAAAACAATATTAATGTTTTACTTAAACAAATAAAAATTTTACCCCTAGTTGTAAATCAATTTATAGGATAAATAACTTAAAATTACTATTGAAGAAATGATTTAGAATTACTAATAGAGAAATAATTACAAAAGAAATAGTTTAAATTATTAGAAAATAAATAAATTACCGAAAAATAGTTTAAATTATTAGGGAGAAATAATTTCATCATACCAAGAAATAAATTATTACCGGAATGGATTTTTCAATTCTTTTATAGAGTGATTAAATTTAATTGCAAGCTACATAGGCTTGAAATTTTACAATGCCTTTTGATCTTAGTAAAAAAAATGAAACTCTAGAATAAGAAAGGTGAATCTGCCTATATTTCCTAAACGAATCCCTTTGATTTTTTTGGACTGCAAACACATATAAGAAAAAATGATCTAACAATTAAAAAATAATAATAATAAGTGTTTAAATCAAAAAAATCCTTTTATAAAATTTGAACTTCATGCCAGCCCTTCTAAAATCCTGAAATTACATAAACGATTTTTTTTATTTTCTAGATCACATGGCTATCTCTGCGGTCTAAATTCCTTTAGGCCAGATCCTTCACCTAGCAACAGCAAGGTATAAATTTCTAGACAAAAGCAACTGATAAATTGTATAAATTAAAGATCTTAGTATATCTAATTAAAGGTTGCGTAAAGTTCCTAAATGTGAAAGGTGCACATTCAATCGAGAGTGAGCTGAAATTATATACACCAGCACATTCTTCAGTACTTTCACTTGAAAAATTAATTCCTTCTTAAAATTTCATTGGAGTGCACCGAAGTATGAGACTATGTTGGAAAAAAAAATTGCATCTAAGAAGAAATAAATTTTCACAGAATGTGATTGTGTTTAGAACATCTTCTAGCTCCTGCCTACAAGAGATTAGATAAGACCAAACTTGTTGAAGTCGGTAGCATTATCTTAAGAATAATTTTTTTTGGGTGATAACATAACATGTTTCCAATGTGAAAGTGCCAATTGATATTGATCAATTTTACTGTTATCATAAGTCCTGCGATAATAAAACATCAAGGTATATATATCAGAAGTCGCTACCAATAGATCATAGGCACTTAGTGCAACTTTAGTTTATATGGATTGCAGCGATGAAGTGTCATGCACTAATTTAAAGTTAATTAAAGTTAATGGAAGAGTCAGTTACTACTACTAGTATGAAAGAAATAGTGATCTCAAGAGCATTCAGAAACAACAAATGAAACAGTGAATAGCATCTACTAGAAGTTCCCATGATTAGCAAGCATTGTGACCAAGGTAGACATTCTGATGGCCTTGAAAGTTATGTGGCTTCAATTGTGCTGAGACCAACTGTGACACAAGAAAAATGTCTAGACTATAGTAAATACGTCTAACATTTCACATTCAGAGTCAACTTTCATATGTACCAAATTAGAATAAGTTATCAAATTGAGTACTTTATTTCAATCCAAAAAACTATCTTTTGGACTTTATGTCATTTTAAATTTGATGTCTATTCCCTTCTCATTTTTCTTGCTTGTTTTCATGCACACAGACAAACATTCACAGTAATTTTTATTGAGTCAGAATATTGAAGGTTATGAATAAAGTTTTCATAATCAAGCATGCATTACTTATTCATATTGAATATGATACTCTCAGGCCAAAAAGTAATTAAGTTTCATGATAGTAGAAAAATGTGAAGAATTATGAAACATCTACTTCTCCATTTTCCTATTGATAGAGATTCAAATCATCCCATATATAAGATGATTGCAACCAATTCTATTTTCCTACTTTAAAGACTATAACCAAATCAAATGCAAAATTTTATAGAAGAGGCCTTAATCCAGAAATAATAACTACCATTTGTCAATATATGCATAACATTCAATGTACTAAGGAAAATATGGATTGGAGTCTCATGCTAATTAGTTTCAATTGATGAATTAATTCTATCCTCCCAAAATAACTCTTGGCTGAAGCGATTCCATTATTTTTTCTATTTTTTTCTTTCTTTATTGGATTTCATTCTTTAAAAGAGAGATGTTTAGGTCTTAATTACCTCGTGGACCCATATTTTATAAATGAAGAAATTTTGAACTAAAGAAAAAACATGAGAAACTTAAAATTATTCTACATACTCTCTTTCCTTAGCTCGAAGATAATTTCCTATTCCACATGTAGTTTCTAAACTTGCTAAATGCTTGTGTTCTACCTTCTACTCTTTTGTGAACTTGAACCCTCTTGTGTATTTTTGTAAAGTTGCAATTTTTTTCTCTACTTTCACCTTCTCTTTGATATTGACAATTCTTCACAAGTTCAACCTATAACATTTTTGCTAGAATCAATGATCAAATAAAGAAAAATTATTAAAGGTGATGGAAAACACACTGGAATTTAATGTAGAACAATTGAATTAGATAATATTTTTTAGAACTACGTAATCACAATTTTCACATTGGGAAAAGTAGCATTTATTTCTCTTCATGATTGCATTTAAAATCCTTAAACTCTTTTGAATTCTAATATATGTGTATAGGATATTTAAATATATAAATTCATTTACCAAGTCAAGTTTATTAATCTCCACTATGGCTACCTTTACGTGAATGTTTTCATAATTCAAAACTTCCTTATAAGGATAACCTTGATGATTCACTCATGTAAGACAAATAGTTTGATGGTTCACAAAGCTCTAGAAAATTCTATACACCAAAAGATCACCAAAAGATCTCAAAGTGTTTTAGAAGTATTGAATTAATTTTTTTTTATATCTCTAATCAATTAGTACTCTCTTAGACAAGGAATTTTTCTTCGTTATTAATATAGTATCATGTCAACTAATTTTTGTTTGGCTTTTTGTCCCTTTTGAGAAAATAGTTCTACCATGCTTGATAAGTCTATTTTAAGTACATTGTGAGCCCATTACCCACAGGTCCTGAAATCATTTTCATATCATAATATCATCTTGCATTAATAATATAATATTTTATATGACAACACTTATTTGGTTCTCTTAGCCTTAAACATGGGGACATGCTATTTTTTTCTCCAAGGGGAGAAACCACCTCTAATCTTTAAATGGTTGTGTATAGTTATACCATATATGTGGGTTAGATTGACCAAATATATTAAATTTTTCATTTGTGTGTTTGAAGAGTCCATAGTTGCAACAATATTAAAAGATGTAATGAAGGCCTTGACTTATCTTAGAAAGTTAGAGTTTATTTATAGAGATCTCAAGCCTAATCATATTTTGCTAAATAATTGTGTCATAGTCAAATTAATAAATATTGGGCTACCTTTGTGGATAAAATGGAAAGTCCAACAAAAGGATTCTATATGGTTTTTTAAGATCACTACTATAAAGCTTTTCTATGATGAATCTCCTTACATGAAAAAATATAAGGGAAGAAATTGTTGAATTCTTTTTGTTGCTTTCTTGTAAAATAACATTGTTTGTATCCATCATTTGAAGCTCCCAATGTCCTTATTGAGTCTCATACCATAGGACATGAGTCTATGAAATTCATCATTTTT
>VDFB02026320.1:161667538-161736509 GCA_007258455.2 Sequoia sempervirens | reverse complement strand
TTGCATGCCAAAGCTTTTATTTCCTCACCTCTTTGAATTGATTCAAGGAAAATTGCGCAATCTATCTCAGCCTCTTTTAATCCTTCAATCCACGGCGTGGGTGATCCCAAAATCTTTGCAGCCACTTCATCGCTAATTCCAGGAGTCTCACAATATTGATGTGTACGCGATCTTATACGAAAACTACGTATTCTATTCATCATCCGCGGATTGTTTATCTGGTTAGCAATGCCAACAAAAATGCAGATTTTCCCTTCCTGCTGCATAATATCATGAAAGGTAGCAAAATTATCTGTGTGCATGAAAAATTCTGAAACAATTTGATGAATCTCAGAGTTGCTAATTGTCCCATCATCTATTCTATATAGATGAAATTTGAAGATTAAACTTCGAGATGCTCGAGATACAAGATTGAACCGCGTAATACGCATTGGTAGTTCATCCTCAACCGAGGCTTGCCTGGCTTGCCTTTCCTGTGGCAGCATAAAAGTTCTTGTTCCATTAGTAGTGATGAAATAATCCATGAAGTCCGTCTGACGCAATCTATCACTGGAACTGAGAAAGTTTTTTTGTGTTCCTCTTTGGAGAACAGGTTGCTCGTGGGTCTCAAGTTGTTGCTCGGGCCTAGAACGAGCTCTTCTCATGCTGCGAATAACTGTAGAAATCGAATTTCCCATTGTCGTTACAACTGGATTTCCAAGGGAGTAGCTCTGTGAGATAACTCGTGTGAATGAAGCAGAAAGGGTATTAATGTTTATATTTAACCTAAATAATCTTACCTAAATTTGGGTTGCATTGACGGCATGATAAAGAGCTTATTTTAGTGAACTCTAACTTCAGCCAATTTGCATATGATTTTAAATCTATTTAAGCCGAGAGGCTTATTACAATGGCATCTATGAGAAAGCAAAATTCAATGTAAGGAAAAACTCTTTAGTTTGAATTTGAGTTCAAATGACATGCAGTTAGTAGAACTCCATTCATTGTATGTAGACGTTTTTTCAAGCAGATTTAATGTAGATTTGAAGTAGATTTAAAAACGGTTTTAAATCAATTTAATATCTTATTCACTCTAAAATACTTTGCCCCGCCACACAAACTCCAAAAGACACCAAACATATGACACAATTTTTTTTTTAATGTAGCTAATATGAAATGTAAGTTAACATACTCTAGTAATGAATCCATACATATGCATATCATCTATCTAAGTCCCTTGGGGTTACACATGACTACATCACTTAACGAATATTTCTAACATCACACGATTCCCATAAGATTGATTAACTGATTGCGAGTATTCCACTTAACCATTATATAGAATTAATAATCAGCAACATCTATTACATTACCTAAACATCCTTCACACTTGTGAACTTAATCAATTTTATAATGATTTTATTTTTATTATTATTAATACTAAAATTTAATATTAATAATTATAATTAATTTAATTATAGTAATTATTATAATAAATTAGTATTTATATAACATTATTATTTATATAAAATACGTCCACTCATTTTCATCATTTTTTCTCATTGCAATAGTATTTCATCATTCATATAATTATGAAGATTTATTTTATTTTATAATATATTTATACATTATTTTTATTTTGAATGTTAGAAAGATAAATTAAAGTAAAATAAAAATAATTATGCTGAGAGGCGTATTATGCAAGTGGTTGTAATGTTTTTTTTTAGATTTTAAAATCAATTTAATTAAAAAAATAAAAAAAAAATTAAAACCACATACTTGTGTCATTTAATAAATTTTTAAGTTTTTAGGGTGAACATTTATTTATAGTAGTAAACATAAATAAAATAATTATACACTGAAAAGGTGTATTACTATGTATTTAATGTTGCTTTTTAGATTTTAAAAAATCAATTTAATTAAAAAATAAATTAAAACTAAATACTTAGTGTCATTTAATAATTTTTTAAGTTTTAGGGTGAACATTTATTTATAATAGTAACATAAATATATTTTTTATAATTATAACAAATTTCAATGTATTTATTTGTAATTTTTTTGTTTATTTTTCAATAGTGTATTTATTTTAAGTTTTAGAGTGAACATTTATTTATAGTAGTAACATAAATATATTTTTTATAATTATAACAAATTTCAATGTATTTATTTGTTTATTTTTTAATTGTTTATTTATTTAGTTATTTTTTATTTTCAATAGTTTTTAGTTTTTTAGTTTTGTTTTTGAAACAGTTTTAAAGTTGTTTTATTCACAAATTCATGAGACCTCTATTAAAAAAATTAAAACTAAATACTTAGTGTCATGTAATAAATTTTTAAGTTTTTAGAGTGGACATTTATTTATAGTAGTAACACAAATATATTTTTTATAATTATAAGTTTCAATGTATTTATTAGTAATTTTTTGTTTATTTTTGAAAGTGTATTTATTTTATTTTTATTTATTTTTCAATAGTTTTAGTTTTGCTTTATTTTTAAAGTAGTTTTAAATATGTTTTATTCACAACTTTCTTTACATGTTCTTATCTTTGAATTCATGAAGACCTCTATTAAAAGAGGTTGTTGAATCATAACCATTTCAAAACTTTGTGGTTGCAGATTTGGTTTTATTCTCTTGGAGTTGGATTTCTCCCAGGTTTGACTTTATATTTTTTGGATTCACTTGAGTTTAGCTATCAAAATTTTGGCTTTAGTCCCATTGAAACCAATTACATTGTTATAATTTATTGTTGTAGTAAAACAAAATAAAGATTCAAGGAGTTGTAAGGTTTATTGCTTTTTATTTGTGGTTTTTTTATTATTGAGTGGGATGGAAAGTCTCCTAAGTTGAGTCTGTTGGACTTGCTAGGGCTCATTTGGTTTGGAACTTGGCAAGGTTACATTTTCTTAATATGTGCGAGAATCAAAACTAGGGTTTGGTTACCTTATCTTGTATCTTTGTGAAGAAAATACATAAATTTAATATTTGATCTTCTCTTAATTGACAACTTCATAAGACAACTAAGCATCTATGCGTTTAACCTCTAATGTCCTATTGAGTCTTTTTTGGCTTTATTTCACTATTGAGTCATTTTACCTAATTTTTTTGCTCATACATTATTTGATTGATTGAAATAGTGATAGCATATGGGCATTTTACTATTGTATAAGCTGATGAAAATAGCTGCCTCGAGTAAAGATAAATCTCAATGTATTTTATATATATTAATATTTAATATATGTATGCTAGTAATAGTTATAGATGTAAGTTAACTCAAAATTTTAAGAAAAGAATTTATTAAGAGCTCGAATTGTTTTATTTTATAATATTTTTATATGTCATGCATGTCTTATTAATTCATTTTAAATTTATTGCTATTTAAATTAATTATTAATATTCTAAATATATTAAATTAAAAAAATTGAAAGATATTTCTTGTGTTATATATAGAGAAAGAGAGGATATCTTTAATCTACAATTTTAATGAATTATTTAATAAAAAAAATTATTTCAATAATTTAATATTATTATATTTTCTTAAAATACAATATTTTTTCAATAACTTCAAAGATTTATTTTCTTTTATAGTTTTGGAAAATTAAATGAAAGAAAATTTTAAATTTATTTTATATGTTTAATTATTTAAAAATAAAAAGAGATTTATTAATTTAAATCTATTTTATTTCACTTTGAAATTAATTTATTGTTACAACAAAATATTTCAATTAAACCCTAACTTGTAATAATAATTAAATAAATTAATAAAACCTAAATTAACTTTACTATCATCTTGGTCATGACAACCCTAATTTTTCATGTAATACTTTGACATATAAATGTTGTCAATTTAAGAAAAAGGATAAAAAAAAAAGGTACTATGTTACAAGAAAAAAAAATGCCTAAAGAATGACCCATTGAAGCAACACAGAAGGATTTGGAATTGTATAGTGAATATTTAATGGATGATGAGAGGATAGACCTTCTAGAAGCACAAATGATTGATTAATCAAATTTCAAATTTTTGAAAGTAATAAAAATATGGGGAAGGAAAACCAACAAACAAAAAAGTTGGAAGATAATACATTTGGTGGTTATATTCACATTTTTTTTTAATTTTGAACACTAATGGATTCATCCCCTCCTTTAAAGAAACATGAATATTGCTACTTGGAAGTTAGGGATTTAAACATGTCTAACAAGAGATACTTATTTGAACATCATTTATACATAATAACTATCAACATATTATACTTAAAAGAAACAAAACTCTTTGGATGATATGAAAAATATTATGAATCACTGTAGAGGATGGAATGGAAAAATTATTTAGGGAAATGGTGATTCGGGTGTTCTAGGACTAATATGGAAATCTCATTGATTTACAATAAAAAATATACAAGAAGATAATAATTAGATGGAACGAAAAGAAAAATGTTCATCCTCAAACATTTCTTTCATCTTAATTAGCATATATAGACCAATCAAAATTGAAGAAAAAGTAAAGGTGAAATAAAATTTCTAATTTTATTAGTTTTTTTATTCAAATATTTTTTCTACTAGATGGATACTTCACCACAATGCTATCCTATTAGAAGAAATGTAACAAACTCTCTAACCTAAGCAAGTACACAAATATTTTTGCACATTTTTTTACAAAATTGAGCTTATTGATATACATCCCAAGAATAGTGAATTTGTATGGACAAACTATAGAAATGGTTTTACCAATATCATCGAAGGGTTGGATAAGTTCTTAATTTACCCCCTAATTAACTCCAATCCCCAATATTGATGGATTACATGATCCTTTCTTTCCCTAGTTTAGATCATTTCCATGTGGTCCTTAATATAGAAGGTGATCACCCACCTCATAAACACTCATTCAAATTTCAAAAGATGTGGCTTAGAAGGGAATCTATTAGGGATATCATTAGGGAATGGAAAAATAGAGTAGTACAAAATGGATCCAAAATGTTTCATGGTGTTTAAAAATATCATTATAGTAATATACCAAATAAAATACTGAAATTCAAGAATACATTCAAAAACGTATTTTGTGCAACAAAAGAGGAAGTGGAATTAGAAACTCTCAACAAACTATGAAATGATAGAAAAATATTATGAGAATGAAAAATAATAGACAAATTACCATTCAAAACTCTTAGCTAGTGAGGAAATATTCCAAAAATAAAAATCATGAGAAAAATAGTTACAAGAAGGAAACAAAAGTGCACAATTTTATCACAATTCCACAAAAGTGTGAAGATATCAAAAATATATTGTAATAATAGGGGAGAGTGTAGGATCATAATGGGCCAAATAGTGGTAATAGGGGTAAAAAATAAGTTTTTTACTTAGCAAAAATCTGAAAATTATTATTTGTCTTTTCCTTTGGGAATAAGAGATGTCTTTTTAGAACATATATCCATTCATAAATAACAAATATCCTTTTCTCAATAATGGATATATTTTTCTAAATAATAGATATTGTTCATAATGGATATGTGTTATTTAATAATAGATGTACATTATTTAGAAATGGATATCCATTTTGTGAATGTTAAAAAGTATAAAAAATTCCTTACTATAGATAAATGACCCACATTAGAGGAGAACAACAAAAGGAAACAAATATATAAACTATAAAACTAATATCTATTATGGGGTATGTGCAGGATCATGCTGGGCCAAAAAGTGGCGATATGATGGGTATTTATAGGGTATGTGGCTGATGACTTTTTTCTTACCCAAAATTGATGAAATGAAAAAGGTTTTTAAAGGATATTCTCATCTTTCACCAATATAAATTATTCCTTACTTTGAATTTAATAAATAATTATTATTCATTTTCTATTTGAATTACAACTAAAGTCCTAATTGATAGGCTAATTGAAAAAAATCTATAGCTTTCAAATGATATCACAGTTTTTGAATCCAAAACATGCATCACATTCTATGCTACATATACTATAGGATTAAAAAAAAAAATTAATTTCATGAAGTTTTGACCAAGTTAAGGTGGTTAGACATACGAGTTTTTATATTTTTTAAAAGTTGTAATAAAAAATTCATAATTAATTATTTACTTGAAAAAAAATTACAAAAAAATATGCATCACATCGGGACATGAGTCCTCTACTTATATCTAAAATATTATAAAAAAATATTATCATTTTATTATGGTTAGGGTGGTCAGACAGATACCCACTTCTTATTTTTTCCCTGAAATTTAAGTACTACTGCATTGAAATTTGAAATTTTCACCAAATAGATTTAAAAAATAGAAAATAAACCTAGTAGTTTAGAAACTACATTCAATTTTCTATAGATTCTATTCTTACATATTTTTGAAATAATATAAATAACATATTCAAATTTTTACATCAAGCTGCCTAACTCTGATTTTTCTGAAGTTTTTGCCACTTAAGGGCCTATTTTTTCCATGATGATCCTGCACATACCCTTTGGAGTATATCGTTTGTGACCTTTCATCTATCTTAGTCTAGATGTAAGATTTTTATCTTTCATTTTTCTTACATTTTTTTTTTT
Organism: Sequoia sempervirens; assembly: GCA_007258455.2. Classification (NCBI taxonomy): domain Eukaryota; kingdom Viridiplantae; phylum Streptophyta; class Pinopsida; order Cupressales; family Cupressaceae; genus Sequoia; species Sequoia sempervirens. The sequence goes on along the minus strand of VDFB02026320.1, from coordinate 161,729,983 downwards.
GAGTTTTATCTAAATTTATTCAATTTTCTTACTACAAGATAGGTTTTCATTTTGAAATCATAGGAATTGTTTAAAAATTATATATTTTTTATGGTTTGAATTAGAAATAGGTTTAAAATGGAACAAAAGGGTCAAAACCAAAACCATCCCCCACCAAATCTTCCTTGAGTAGAAGAAAAAAATGAGAGAAATATTAATGAGTTTAATAACATTATAAAAATATCATTGCTAGCCTTGATTTTATCTAATGAAATCTATCTTAGAGGGAATTCTTACCCATGTTAGAAGCCTCACAAACCAATACAAGTCATTTTGGCAATGGGGAGAAGCTAAGAGGAAAGAACACTCTACTGACTTGTCACTTGATCAAGTGAAAGACTTATTCATAACCAAAGCCATGTTAGTTAAATATTTTATCAATCCTAAAACTAGATTACATGTGATGCACATAAGCCTAATTTTTCAATAAAATGTTGCACATTAGGGCATGAAAAATATTTTTTGGGATTTTTGGTGGGCGGCTTTTGATAAACCACCCAACAAAAATCTTAATGTTCCTCTATGTATTCCTCTGTAAACTATATGCAAATTTTATGTTAGGCCACCATATCAACTACTTTGAAATTAAATATTTGCAAGGAGTAGGTAGAGGAATAAGTCAAGATAAACCTAGGATAATGTGAAAAATTCAAGGTCCATTTATTCCACCCCCTCCTATTCCCTCTTCTCCACTAGTAGTATACCTAATCATTTTTGTAGATGCAAAAGAATAGGGATTCCATGCCATACACTATTTCATTAGATATTTGATTACACACAGTTCTTAATTTGCATAGCTACATGATGTTGATGCTCATCTTGGTGGATTAATTGATATTGGTGGACCCACCTTGTCTACAAATATTTGTGTTGCTTATCATTGCACTATATGCAATCATTTTTTTTAGGTTCTCTTGAAGAGACTAGTGAACCACCCCTAAACACATCTAAATATGATATCCCTTAAATGAAACCTTCACGAGATTTGCTTTCAAGGTGTAGAACAAAATTGGAGGTATTAGAGGCAAGAACACAAGTAGGACCATCAAAGGTTAGAGAAGAGGAGGAAGGTCAATCTTTCTTACAGGTAATGTGAGTGTCCTTTTGAAATCTGCAAACACTAACTTCAAACAAGGGTTAGCACCTACAAATATCTTAAGAACAACTCCTATGAAATACCTTGCAAATGCTTAAAAAATGCAACAAAGGATGAAAGAAAACTACAAGCATTATGAAAGCAACCACAAGTTACCTATTCCATAGTTGATTGGTGTCACATGTGCTAGTGACCCTTTCCCAATCCTTGATCAAAGCTCAAGATGATGTAAATGCAGTGGAGATGATGAGCAAGATGAGTTCTCAAATCAAGAGAGTAACCTTGCATAAAAGTTGTGGATCCATGAATGAGGATTAAGTCCTTTTATAAATTTTCTTGATGAGAGATTGGCCAAGATGGTGAATGTGGGACTAAAGATCCATCAATGAGAAGAGGACACTTGTCAAGTGATGATAGGCTAATGGATGTGCAAGATTTGGGAAGAGTTCCCATGAGAGGGAGAATTTCAATTCAAAATTTGCAATAAATTTTGAGAGGGGGACAAGAAAAACAACAATTAATGCAATGTTGGAGGGACAAATCAACTTGTCATGATTTTAAAATTTGAGGGCCATGTTGAGTGAGAATGAGGCTTTTAATAAATCAATAAATTGATTTATTTGTGCAAGTGGAGATATCTAGAGAATGCAAGTGGGTGAGATTAGCATTTAATCAGGATTAGATTAAATTAATGATGATTATGTTAGTTTAATGATGATTAGGTGAGTTAACTTTTAGGACTTTGATATTTGATTTATTTAAATCATAAAATGATGGAATATGCTTTTGGATTTGATTTAAATGGATGTTTGATTTATTAAAAGGTTGATGATAATATTTACTTGATTTTAAATAAATGATCTTAGGAAATGGAGATTAATGAAATTACCCGCTGAATGAATGAAGGTGAACCTGATTAATTGATGAATGGACCTAATGTGAGATCCAGTTTAGTTAATGAATTAACCTAATCGAATGCAGAATGTTAATTTTGCATGTCTACATTTTGCCCCTCTTTGAAGCAATGTACTTGTTGTGTTGGTTCAAAGAATAAACTTGCCACGATCAAAATCAAAAAATTTCTAATTTTTCGGATGCCCCAATGGAAAGAAGTACACTGGTACATTTCCCCCTCGAGAGATCGAGTGAAAATATTCAATTTGAGGGTCGATCTCTTGATAAAGAGGTTCAAAATGGGTGGTTATGGACGATGATGCAAATGAGATGATTTTAAGATGCTTAGAATAACAAATCTATATTATCCTAAACAACTTAAACGATTATATGATGTGAGATGGATGAGATTGATGATGTGATGTGCTGTGATTATGCAATGGATGATTTATGAGATCCTTAGACTAACAGATCTATATTATGATGATGATATGCATGTGAGATGATATGCAAAATACTGATGATTCATGGATGCAAAATGAATGCATAATGGATGCATGATGGATGTATTGGTAATGATGATTAACTATTCATGCTATGATGTTAGTGTGGAAAATGAAGAAATTAGATGATGAAAAGAGGATCCAACAAGCCAACATTATGAGAGATGATGATGAGAAATGATGATAAGAAATGATGATGATAGATGGATGATTTTCTTATCAAGGATTTGGATTTTAAAAGGGTCACTTACTTTATGTTTGATAACACACATAAGTATGATGCATCAAGGTATAAAGGACTAGGATGGCATTGTACTTAGTGTGATGGACTTTGACTCAAAAAATAGATAGGAGTATTCATGTTCACACCTGGCATACAGAAACCTTGCTAGGATGCACTTTAGAAGTTTCAAATATCTTGGACCAAAACACAGAGAGGTATAACCAATCAATGCAATAGTCAACAAGCCATCCAAAACATCCTCTTTACATACCTAACAAAGAAAGTATTCACCAAGTTATTTTACAAGAACATCCAACAAGCATAGCAGACAAAAGAATAATGATCATTGCCCCATTCCTATCTCTCTAAATCCTTCGTTCTAATATCATCGAGAGGTCCTTGGAGTGAGTACAATAAGATAAGTCAAAAGAAGAAGATAAAGCACACAAAAAAGTTGATGTTCTTCAATACCGCTAACCAAAAGGGAATGTGTTTTTAAGGATAAGAACTGAAACTTATTGCCAAAAGATAATGCCCATTGTAGGAAGGATACATCCTAGGACATGTTAGTGGATGGCGGCACGTCATTTCGTTTATCAAAGTGTTCTTTCTGATAAATAATGCCCCTTGTAGGAAGGATTCATCCTAGGACATGATGTTATCAAATGATTGATATGGGACTATTTGGATGATGGACTATCGACACAAAGACTTGACCAACTTGTTTACGTACTTGAAACTTGACTTTTGAGTTTTACTTTTAACCTACTAGACTTGTTTCTAACTATTTCACCAAAGGTTGAGGATGATGATCAGTTTATTATGAATGGTGTTTATTGTGGGTGCAAGTGAGATGAGGTGGATGAATTTTTTCAAATATTTTGATGTTTTTGATGTTTTGCAATGTTATGAGGCTGTTTTTGGTATTTTCAAGATTTTACAAATGTTTTGATTTTTTGATTTTCCAATGTTTTTAGGATTTTTTGAGATTTTAACCAAGAGACTAACCTAAAGACCTATCCTAGGGGCCTTAGGGGCTGATCAATAGATTAGCCTTGCCTACGTTATACACACAGAGACCACGTAGTTCGACTGATGACTTGACCAATTTACAGGTGATGATATACATGTTGAGATGTCAGTTTATTATGATGGAATCCTATAGGACTGACCTAAATGTCTCGGGGGATGATCAAAGATCAACCTTGCCTATGTTCAAGCTCAAAGATGACGTAGTTCGACAAGACGACCTTGTTTTTGGCTTTTTGAATAACTTTTTGACCTGTTTTTGGATTTTTTGATGATTTGATGTTTTTGGATTTTCTAATTTTCTGATGTTTTTGGATTTTCTAATTTTTTGATGTTTTTGGATTTTTTGATGTTTTGATGTTTTTGGATTTTCTAATTTTCTAATGTTTTTGGATTTTCTGATATTTTGATGTTTTTGGATTTTTTGATGTTTTGGGAACTTTAAGACCATACACGAATCTGATCCGATGGGAACATGCCCCCAGCATGATGTAATAGAATACTCCGATAAAGGAAAGACAAACTAACCTTGAGAATGGGCTGAGTAGTACTAAGAGGGATCATGATACGAACACAGGACCAAGCTATGGTACGGATGTGAATGGATGTGTGATGGATGGAGACCTGAATGCAATGGATGACGGAAGTGAAATGGATGGATGATGCAGATCAAGCCATAAAGATCCTGGTGGATGGAAAGTGCTTATTTACGCAAGGTGCCTGTTTGCCAGGTTTTCACCAAGGTACTTGCCCAAAGTGCCACCAAAGTGGTTTTCACTAGAGGTCAATTTTTCTCTTTACTATTTTTGATCCTTTTTCTGATTTTTTTGGATTTTTTTGCTTTTTTGATTTTTTTCTTGTCACCAAGATGCCTATTTGCTAGGTTTTCACCGAAGTAACCATTTTTTAGGACTTTTTCTGATTTTTTTGGATTTTTGGTTTTATACTCAGAAGAATTAGGCATAAAACTTTTTGAGATGGGAACTATTCATGGGCTCCGGCAAAGGAACCCCTTTGGGTGTTGATAGTTGATATGCCCCTAATTTATAGTTTGTTGTGATGATGAAAGGCCCTAACCAATTGGGTTTGAACTTGCCTTTGCTATTGGGATTTGGGACATTCTTCTGATTTTTTTTTAAGACCAGTTCTCCGACTTGGAAAGTCCTACTTTTGATCCTCTTATTGTAGCTTTGTTTGAGTCTATTTTGATAGACTTACAGATGATTCAAAGCATCTATGCATCTCTCATCTAGTAACTCCAGCTCGTTTAATCTTGATAGTCCTCATCAGTGATGAGATTTTGCAATGATATTCTAAGGGATGGGAGCTCGATCTCAATTGGGAGTACAACCTCTGATCTGTAGACCAAGGAGAAGGGGGTAGCACCAGTGGGTGTGCGGATGCTGGTCCGATAAGCCCAGAGGGCAGGATTAAGCTGCAAGTGCCAGTCATAACCTATGTCATTGACTATTTTCTTGAGGATTTTGAGGATGGTTTTGTTTGTGGCTTTTGCTTGGCCATTGCCTTGGGGATAGTATGGGGTGGAGAAGCAATGCTAGATTTTGAATTTCTTGCACAAGTCATGGACATCTTGATTCTTGAATGGTGTCCCATTATCTAAGATAATGGCTTGTGGGACACCGTAACAACAGATGAGATAGTTTATGATGAATTTTGAGATTTTCTTCCCAGTGATATATGTCATAGGTATGGCTTCCACCCACTGTGTGAAGTACTTAGTTGTAGTTATAATGAATTTGTGGCCATTGGATGAGGTGGGTGAGATTTTCCCAATGAGATCGAATCCCCACTGCGAAAAGGGCCATGGTGTGATAATTGGGTGAAGCTCTTGAGCTGGAGCATGGATGAGGTCCCCATGCTGCTGACATTATAAACACCTTTTAGCATGATCATGTGCTTCTCACTCCATTGTGGGCCAATAATACCCTAGCCTCAACAATTTCTTGGCTATGGTTATTCCGCTCGAGTGTGAGCCACAGATACCGTTATGAACCTCGGTTAGAGCGGTTAATGCCTCCTTAACATTTAGACATCGCAGTAAAGTATGCTCTATGCTTCTATGGTATAAGGTATCACCTAGGATGACAAATCTGGATGCCTTTTTGATAAAGGTTCATTTTAGGCTCGATGGTAGGTCAGCAGGTATGACTCCTATGCAAAGATATGTGTAGATGTCATGATACCAAGGATCACGAGGACCAACGATTTGACACACATATTATGATTCTGGTACCTCGAATGTGGGAACGAGAAGCTGCTTGATCAGAAATTCATATTTTGACACGTTGTGAGGGATGTCTACTAGAGACCCAATTGTAGCCATGGCATCAGTGGCTCTATTGTTGGTTCTTGGAATCTACTCAAATGTTATGTCGATGAAGGATTCCTTTAGAGTCTCCACCAATTTTTTGTATGGGGTTACCTTGTTATCCTTTGTCTGACATTCATTATTGACTTGATTTATGATCAACTGAGAGTCTCCATAGACCTTGAGAGCTATGATATTCCATTGCACTGCTATTTTGAGACCTATAGTCAAAGCCTCGTATTCTGCTATGTTGTTTGTGCAAGGAAATGCCAATTTGTATGACTTTGGTATGCAATCCCCTTGTGGAGTGATGAAGAAGACACCAGCTCCTGAGCCATGTTGTGTGTATGAACCATCGAAGTATAGTTTCCAATGGTTAGTGACATTGATGTTAAAGATGGATTCATCTAAAAATTCAGATACAAGAGGATTCTTAGAATATATGGGTGCTTCTGCTAGTTGATCTACAATAACTTGACCCTTGATGGCTTTCCTCTCTACATACTTGATATCATACTCTAATAGTATCATTACCCATTTTTCCATTCTGCCCGTGAGCATTGCCTTAGATAAGAGATACTTGAGGGGATCAATTTTCATGACAAGCTTTATCTTGTGTGCCAGCATATAATGTCTGAATTTTTGGGATGCAAACACTACTGCGAGGCAAGCTTTCTTGATAAATGAGTAATTTAGTTCATGGCTGACCATTGTTCTACTGATATAGTAGATAGCCCTCTCTGTTCCGTTTTCATCATGTTGAGCAAGAAGAGCTCCAAGGGCTACTGTTGTTGCTGACACATATAAGATCAATGGCTTTCTCGGGATAGGTGGCATTAACACTGGAGGTGTCAATAGATATTCCTTGATTTTGTTAAATGCTTCTTCGCATTTTGTATCCCATGTGTATACTACCCCCTTGTGGAGAAGGTGTGAATATGGGTTCTGCTTGTCTTCCATTTGTGCTATGAATCGTTGGATGGATTGAAGTCAGCCCTAGAGGCCCCTTAGTTGTTTTATTGTCTTTGGTGCTTCCATCTCGAGGATTGCTTTTACTTTTGCCAGATCCACCTCAATACCCCTCATGGACACTATGTATCTTAGCAGTTTACCTGATTGTATGCCGAAGACACACTTCTTGGGATTTAGTCTGACTTTGTATTCCTCCAGTCTGTCAAAGATAGCAGTTAGGGTTGCTATATGATCTTGTCTTTTTCTTGACTTTGCTAGGATGTTGTCAACATAGTCTCCAACTGTCTTATGAATCATGTCATGGAAGATCAATGTCATGGCCCTTTGATAGGTTGCTCCTGCATTCTTTAGGCCGAATGGCATCATGTTCCAACAATAGGTCCCCCACAGACAAGTAAAAGTTGTCTTGTGTTGATCTTCTTTTGCTATCATAATCTGGTTGTATCCTAAAAATCCATTCATTAGTGATAGAATATCATGTCCTACTACCATGTCCACTATCATATCGATATTGGGAAGTGGAAAGTCATCCTTGGTACATGCTTTGTTCAAATCTCTAAAATCTGTACAGATTCTAATAGCTCCATCAGGCTTTGAAATAGGTACCAAGTTTGATACCCATTCTGGATAATCATTTGGTTGGATGAATCCATCATCTAGCGCCAAACTGTGAGTGTGCTTTTGAAATCTGCAAACACTAACTTCAAACAAGGGTTAGCACCTACAAATCTCTTAAGAACAACTCCTATGAAATACCTTGCAAATGCTTAAAAAATGCAACAAAGGATGAAAGAAAACTACAAGCATTATGAAAGCAATCACAAGTTACCTATTCCATAGTTGATTGGTGTCACATGTGCTAGTGACCCTTTCCCAATCTTTGATCAAAGCTCAAGATGATGTAAATGCAATGGAGATGATGAGCAAGATGAGTTCTCAAATCAAGAGAGTAACCTTTCATAAAAGTTGTGGATCCATGAATGAGGATTAAGGCCTTCTTTTATAGATTTTCTTGATGAGAGATTGGCCAAGATGGTGAATGTGGGACTAAAGATCCACCAATGAGAAGAGGACACTTGTCAAGTGGTGATAGGCTAATGGATGAGCAAGATTTGGGAAGAGTTCCCATGAGAGGGATAATTTGAATTCAAATTTTGCAATAAATTTTGAGAGGGGGACAAGAAAAATAACAATTAATGCAATGTTGGAGGGACAAATCAACTTTTCATGATTTTCAAATTTGAGGGCCATGTTGAGTGAAAATGAGGCTTTTAATAAATCAATAAATTGATTTATTTGTGCAAGTGGAGATATCTAGAGAATGCAAGTGGGTGAGATTAGCATTTAATCAAGATTAGATTAAATTAATGATGATTATGTTAGTTTAATGATGATTAGGTGAGTTGACTTTTAGGACTTTGATATTTGATTTATTTAAATCAGAAAATGATGGAATATGATTTTGGATTTGATTTAAATGGATGTTTGATTTATTAAAAGGTTGATGATAATGTTTGCTTGATTTTAAATAAATGATCTTAGGAAATGGAGATTAATGAAATTACCTGCTGAATGAATGAAGGTGAACCTGATTAATTGATGAATGGACCTAATGTGAAATCTAGTTTAGTTAATGAATTAACCTAATTGAATGCAGAATGTTAATTTTGCATGTCTATAGGTAAAATTTAAATTTATTTCATAATATATTTTATTTGGAATTAGTATAACAAAGATTAGTACTAATTGTTGGGAAACATTTGTTTGAAATTTTCAATTACATAAGGTACTATTGATATGCCAATGATGGGGAGCATATGGGGTTCACCCCATGACAGGTCTAGGGACTTTGTGCCCTGGGGGGCTTGGGGGTAGAGGCCTCAAAAGATAAATATACCAGACTTATTTAAAGTATTGATTCCTATGTCTAACTATTATCTGAACTATTATCTAATACCAATACTTTTTTATATATTTATTGTCAAATCTAAATATCCCAGTCATGTGAAAAATATTTATTCCCCACAGTAGTTTTCAAAAAAGAAAAAGAAAAAGTATAGCATGAATCAATTATAAGCTCACTAAGGCTACAACTGCCCAAATGCTATTGAGCTTGAGCATGCATGCATGCATGTAAACATATATTACTAAGAAATCAATTTCTTGTTATTTAAGAGATACACTAAAACAAATTAATTCATAGTTAGAAGTGATGATACCGAATCTCATGATAATAACTCCACACCTCTACAATAATTTATGCCGAAGGCAAATCCAATTTTAGAAGAGCCAACCTATTTTTTGCTATCAATGGCTGAAACTTCTCGGGAGACGATAAAAATCATTTCACCCGTCCAATTTTTTTTGTGCATTTTTATCATTTATTTTTTTATGTCAATTCTATTTTCTCTTTTGCATTGATTTTTCTTTCCTCTGCCACTGTACGAATTCTGCCAAAAATGCTCCAATTTTGACATATTCAGTCAGTCTTTCTACCAAAAATGCCCCAATTTCTCCAAATTTAGTGGGATTGTACGACAAGGAGAGCTGCAATGTCAAAAGAAATCATGCTACATTTGTGATCACGGCTCCCACTGGGGACATTTTCATAAGCACGGCTAAAACTAGGTTCATTTTTAAGGAATCCCAAAATTTTCCTCAAGAATCCTCAAAATCTTTAAAGTTTAACCTTAAGAAAACTAAAGCTTGAAGATCAAAATAAATGCTCATTTCAAAAGATTTCACAAGAAACAGGGATAAATTTGTTTAAGAACTCTAGTAAGCCTGAAGACAAGAATTCATGGTTGTTTTAGGAAATTTCACAAGAGACAGCACTACATTTTTTGAGGCTAAGGTTTCCCATGCTAAGTTTAAACCCAAGGAGGCTCAAAGAACACAATTCACATTTACTACCCAAGGAAGCTCCAAAACCTTTGAAATTAATGTCAAGGAAGCTGGACGGAAAGGGACCTACCAGTAATCGATGGACTTTTTATTTTCTTAAAAATGCTGCTAGAAATGTTGCAGGGACTCTGAATGTGAATCAAGTTGTTGATTCAGAAGGAGAAGTCAAGTTTACTGCTAAATCACATGGAAGATCTCCAACCTTTTGCTCCTCTAAAGAATCATTAAATGGAATTAAGTACACTCCTACATCAAAGTTGTACAGAGACATAAGTTTTTGTTGCTTGTCAATCGTCACCATGTTGAATAATCAGAGGTGGGTTTCAATTGGAAGCATAGAGAATTCATTATATATATTTGACAAAATTCCTATATGAAATGTTATTTCATTTAACACAATGATCATGATATGCACTAAATGGGTGTGTTGTTAAAGTCGTAGAACTATTTGAGAGCATTTTTGAAAGAGATGTGTTATGAAGTTCGATGATTGTAGGGTATACATAGAATGAACTTGTTGACAAAGCTTTGGAGCTTTTTTGGAAAATACCTAAAAGAAATGTTGTCTTGTGGACTGCAATGATTGGGTTTCTTGTCTAGAATGGAGATTTTGAAGAGGCTATGAACTTCTTTCAGAAAATGCCTAAACACAACATGGTTTCAATAATACAAAGACGTTGGGATTCACACAAAATGGGAACTTTGAGAAAGCCCTGAAGCTATTTCACATTATGGCTAAATGGAATGTAATCTCATGGACTTCTATGATTGTTGCTTATGCAAAGAATGGTGATGTTAAAGAAGCTTTAAAGTTTTTTTCAGAAAATGCCTGAACAAAATGTAGTCTCATGCAATGCGATGATTGTTGGATTTCCACAAAATAGATTTATTGATGAGGTTTGGAAGCTCTTTATGAAAAAGCTATAACAAAATTTAGTGAATTGAAATGAGATAATAACAAGAATTTTGTGCAAAAAGGGTCTTTTATGAAGCCATAAAACTCTTTAGAGAATGCCAAAAATAAATGTGTCTTTCTAGAATGCAATAGTTATTGGATGTGCCATCTATTGATATGATAAAGAGGTCGTTCATTATCTTTAAATAACAGTCTGAAACAAACCCAAACCATGTTACTTTTGTTGGAGTTCCATCTTCTTGTTGCCATGTAGGCCTAGTAAATGATGGCATACTATACTTTCATTGCATATACCAGTTATACAAAATCAACCCTACAGTAGACCACAATTACAGTATAAATGATTGAACTAGTTGGTAGTGCTACTCACCCAATTGATGCACAATAATCTATTAAAATAATGTTGTTAAAACCAAATCATGCTATGTGGGTGTCTCTCCCAAGTTCATTGAGAACCTATACAAATGTAGAGGTAGAAAAACATGTTGTAGAACACTTATTTTGGTTGGATCTGAATAATGTTGGAAATTATCTCCTTCTCTTAAACATCTATATAGTAGTTGATAGGTGGGATGACATTTACAATGTTAGATAAATCATGAAAGAGAGAAACATCAAAAAAGAACTAGGGTGCAGCTAGATTGAGGTCAATGGAAAAGTGGACAATTTACTTGAAGGAGGCATATGATGGCTACATATTATAAGTGAGATTGATTTAGGCATGTAAAGGAAGTATGTCTGGAGCTTGACATAAGATTTGTGTTACATGGTGAGGAGTTGAAGTGAATTATTGTGTCATTTGGAGGGAAATAGGGAATTGAGTTTACAATTATGATATTTATATTAGGATTCAACTAAATTTACAATTATGAACAACTTCTAGATCATCAAAAAGCATTCCAATATGTGCTGATTTTTTCTGCACTACTAACTTCATTGACAATTTTTTTGTACAAATAATTACTAACAGTAATAAACCATTGAATTTACTCATTTGAAGGATATATGGTGGTTATTTGGGAATTTAATACATGTATATTTAAAGTTTGATACATATACATTTTAGTGATTCTATTTTAAGTTTATATAGATTTTATAGAAAATCTTGGTAAATTGTCATCTGAAAAATTTCTTACTGTCAAATCCAATTTATTTGAATTCCTCATTATCTTGCTAATTAGGTGTTGCATCCAATATTTTCTCTATTTGATCCATCCTATAAATTAAAGTATCTAAAGTAGAATATTGAAGAGTAACAAGGGAGGATTGAAGGCCACTTTGGTGTGTATTAGAGTTGGTATGTGAAGGACGAAGGATGTAAGAGGTGATTTGGTGAGGAAGAGGCATAGAAAAATAAAGATAATTGTATGCATGAAGGTGGATAGAGATGTAAAATGAGGGATACCCATAGCATGGGATGGGGTAGTAGATGTAGGGATGACATGACTAACAAGAGTAGTGATAAATTGGGTAGTGGTGGATGAGAAAGGCATGGAGATGTAATATTTCATGTGAGAGATGTCTTCGAGAGAGATAGAGTCATATTGATGAGGGAATGTGGAGAAAGAAAATGAGTCTACTAGCTTCTCTGAAAATGTCACAACCATCTTGAAAGATAGGATTGTGGAGAGACCTGATTGGGCTATTATCTCCCTTAAAATCCTCCCTAAATTAATATGCATACATCGCCTATTTGAAGCATGTGTCTTGCGAGGGCAATCTCCACAACACTTAGACTCTCTGGGAATCTACGTGGCATGAAGCAAATATTAAGGGATACCAACGTAGGATTATTGCTATTATCGTTTATCAGTCATGCTAATTGTAATTAATGTATTATGCTCGATAATGTGGTCATTAGAGATTTTTAATGTCTTATATGACAATGCCATCATTAAGGATTTTTTTAGTAATGTATTGCTCACGAAAATTTCATTTTATATAACTAATATTAAGTGAGGTCCTTTACACATCTGATAATATTGGTGGGATATTTTATAGTGATTTTTTGGCTTTTATTCAATATATAAATAAATCAAGGGGTTAAGGCATACTACACATAGATTAAAATAAAATAAAATAAAACCTATAAAAAATATATATATTTATCCATTTTGATTATGTATGATATCATAAACTCTAGAAGTTTCATAAAATATTATTTAAATTATTTTTTAAAAAATCAATATTTTACAAAAGAAATGTAAAATAGAAATATTAATAATAAAAAATTAAATATAATAATAATTAATATTTTTATACCTATTTGAAGAAACTTGAGCTAAAATATGAGATCGATGGCTAGTATCATCTGCTGCACCATGGAAGTCCATTGAATTTGTTTAATTCATTGATTGTCAAGGTAAAAAAAAATGTAATTTCCAATTTTCTATTTCATCTTTAGCAGTTCTTAATGAAGAACACAAAAACCATAGACTTAAGAATAAATGCACATGAGTAGACTTCCACTCTGATCAACACAGCCCTAGTTCATCATGAAGTAGTAAAATTATTTCTGCAAATGCAACAAATATGTGTTCAACCTAATCAGTCAGTTCATAAGTTGACCAGCAGATAAGATCTGTTTGAAGCATCTTGGCAAACAATAAGGGAGAATGCTAGCAAAAGTTGTCAAAAATTATTGGAGGATATGCATTAACTAGATTTTTTGTGTATAAATTTCCAAGAAAGTTCAGAGATGGCTAGTATCATTTGCTATACTATGGAAGTCGATTGAACTTGTTTAATTCGTTGATTGTCAAGTTGAAAAAAATGTAATTTCCAATTTTCTATTTCATCTTTAGCAGTTCTTAATGAAGAACACAAAAACCATATACCTAAGAATAATGCATGAGTAGACTTCCATTTTGATCAACGCAGCTGTGGTTCATCATGAAGTAGTAAAATTATTTCTGCAAATACAACAAATATGTGTTCAACCTAATCAGTTAGTTCATAAGTTGACCAGCAAATGACATATGTTTGAAGCATCTTGGAAAACAATAAGGGAGAATGCTAGAAAAAGTTGTCAAAAATTATTGGAGGATATGCACTAACTAGATTTTTTGTGTATAAATTTCCAAGAAAATGCAGAGATGGCTAGTATCATCTGTTTCACCATGGAAGTCGATTGAACTTGTTTAATCCGTTGATTGTCAAGTTGAAAAAAATGTAATTTCTAGTTTTCTATTTCATCTTTAGAGGTTCTTAATGAGGAACACAACAACCATAGAGCTAAGAATAAATGCATGAGTAGACTTCCATTCTTATCAATGTAGCCCCGGTTCATCATGAAGCAATAAAATTATTTCTGCAAATGCAATAAATATGTGTTCAACCTAATCAGTCAGTTCAAAAGTTGACCAGCATATGACATTTGTTTGAAGCATCTTGGCAAACAATAAGGGAGAATGCTAGCAAAAGTTGTCAAAAATTATTGGAGGATATGCACTAAATGGATTTGTTGTGTATAAATTTCCAAGAAAATTTAGAGATGGCTAGTATCATCTGCTGCATAATGGAAGTTGATTGAACTTGTTTAATCCATTGATTGTCAAGCTGAAAAAAATGTAATTTCCAATTTTCTATTTCATCTTTAGCGGTTCTTAATGAAGAACACAAAAACCATAGACTGAATCTAATAAATGCATGAGTAGACTTCCATTCTGATCAACGTAGCCCTGGTTCATCATGAAGTAGTAAAATTATTTCAACAAATGTGACAAATATGTGTTCAACCTAATCAGTCAGTTCATAAGTTGACCAGCAGATGACATTTTTTTGAAGCATCTTGGCAAACAATAATGAAGAATGCTAGAAAATGTTGTCAAAAATTATTGGAGGATATGCACTTGTAGACACATGAAATTAGCATCGTGCACTCAATTAATTCATATTCATTCAATCATCAAATAAATCAAATTCACATTTATCCACTCATCACGTAAATCAAATTCATTTAATTTAGTCTCCTAAGGCTATCCATTTAAATTAAATAAATCAACTTTGTTTAATTTAAGTCTCACATCCCCCTTTTAATTAAATAAACCAAACTTTATTTAATTAAATCCTATAGACACAAAATATGCATACATGTCAATCCAATAGTTTAATCAAATAACCTTCATTTCATCCTTCAAATTAAATAAATCCACTTCATCATTACATCATTTAAATAAATCAATTAAATCCTAACATATCATTAATCAACCTTTATCTTGCATCATCCTTTAATTAAATAAACTAAATTTTAATTAATTAAAAATCCTAAAGTCATATTTCTCCCTCTTGATTTAAATAAATTAAATATTCAAGTCAAAAAGGTCAAAATCATCATAAGCATCAATTAAACTAATCTAATCCTAATTAGCCTAACCTAACTACCCATCACATCCTCTAGATATTCCCACTTGCACCAATAAATCAATTTATTGCTTTATTAAAATCAACATTTTCCATCAACATGGCATCTTTTAGGAATATTCCCTCAAATTTGAATTCAAAATCAAGTGGACATGTACATCCAACAAGGCATTTAATAGTCTCTTACATGTCCCTTGCACAAGTCAAACTCAACATTTACTCTCAAATTCAAATTTGAAATCTCCCTCTCTTTGGCACATTGACAAAAATGTGCTCATCCTCAAGCCTATCATAAGTTGACAAGAGGCCTCTTTTCATTGGCTTGTTTTTAGTCCCACATTGCTCCCTCTTGAGCACTCTTAGCATTTGAGAATCTACAAATAGAGGCTTCATCTTTCAACAAATCTTCCATAAAATCATCTACAAAGCTTATGCAAAGTCACTCTCTTAAACTGAGAATTGATTTTGTCCATCTCATTTTATCTTCAAAGCATTGCATCATTTAATCTTAGCAAAGGATTGGGAAAGGGCTATTTTACACAATAGCACCAATCCACTATGGGATAGGATTCATTTCAAGTTTTCATATTATTTTGCTTGGTTTTTTGTTTATTTCGTTTGCATTTATGAAGCATTGATGTATTATTCCATAGGGATGTATTATTTGATTTGCTTAAAGTTTACTAATAGTTGTTTGTTTTGAGAAAATGTAGATTTGACATCCACATTATGGGGCTAGAAGGAGGGCTAAATTAATGCATTTCATTCTTATTTTTCTTGTATGATTTACAAATTTACTTTTCATATGAGGTTTAGAGAATTTGTACTCTTGGGATTCTTAGTTCTTCAAGGTTTCTAATATATTTGTTTGTCTATATTTCCTTCAATACAAGGATAAAAGGGTAGATGCACATTGCTCTGATTTTTTTTAAATGTTGGCTGTAGTGCTGCCACAATAGTGGTTTACAATTTCTGGGAGGAACTAATTTTTGTTGAAATCACATATTTTTAGAAAATATAATGATTTAAGCCTTGAAAAGTTCCATTTAAATAATTCCAACTAAAGAGGGCTTGATCAAACTACCTTAAATCAAACCTCCTTGGATAGAACCCCGCTAGTTTTAAACAACACCTATAACAGAGTCTCCTTTACACCTATCAAAATGCTAATAAAAAATCACTTTTGAATTACCTTTTGGGGGATCAAATGAATTCATTTAAAATTTATTTTTTACAAGTATGTAGTCCTTATTATAAGCTTCCCAAAAATTATAATTTGAAATACATTTAATTTGATTATTATATTTATTTTTTATTTCTCGTGAATGTAGGTTTTTCACCGAAAATCAAGCTCTCTGTTCTGCACATGTGGAAAAATAGCAGATTATTAAAAAAAATAAAAAAAATATTAGTGTACCAGATATTAAAGTCCTTGATCCAACAAAGAAAAATAAATTTAATTTCAATACATACAAAAAAAGTTACGCGTTATATGGTTGCGCTATGTCTGAATTATAATTGGTTTGAATTCAAAACTCGATTAAAGTAAAAATATTCAATAAAAATCTATTCAACTAGGTGGAAGAACTAGATATTAGAGTTGAAAATATAAATTCGAAAGAATTAGAGTTTTATCCTTCATGGAAAAAAAGTTATGCATTATACGGTGAGCGTCACTTTTTAAAAATGTTGTTTTCTAAAAAAACTAGTTTTCAAGGGAGATGGAAAAAGAAGTGCAATCTGATTCCAAAAAAGTTGAAAAAAATATATTTAGAATCTATAGACAAAATTTCACGAAACTCTAGTTTGCATCATCTTCAAATTCCTCATGGTTTAGCTACTATAGGTGCCCAAAAGTGAAGATTTAGTTAAAAAAAAAAAATTCAGTGTCCAGTTTGGCCAAAAATTGTAAGCCACTATTGTGGGATCACCCGCTGTCATTTCTTTGAAGCAAGATGGAGCATGTGTGGTTTCCTTGTTTTCTAGATATTCATGATCAATATCTTTCATAACACCTTGAAATTTTGCAAGTTCTTTCATTGTATGAAGCTGACTCTATATTTTAAAAAAATAAAAAGAATCTCATGAGGAAATGCTACCCATATAAAGAATTTAAAACGCACCATTCAACATTTAATATCGATGTTTAAAGCATCATTCACTGTTTCCTTAAACTTTTTTTGAACTATGTATATTGGCGTTGGTATAGTTCCTATTGCTTTTTTTTGTTTTTGCTCACATTGATCTGTCTTTTCTATTTTTAGAACATTCGTCAGAAAAAGAAAAAAGATATTATGTTTTGTTCGGTGGCGTATAGATGGAAATTTGTGAGAATAAACAATAGCTGGGAAAGCTTTAAATGACCAATGCATTTAATCCTTTTATGAAAATCCACTATAGTGCCTTTGAAGCTCGCTTAGCAAGGATAGATTGTCTTTCTTTTGCTTAAGCAATCGATGCTTGGTCATATAGTGTTTATTCTTGATGTGATTGGTTTTCATAGCAAAGAATCAGCCTGAATATTGGATGATCAATACTTTAAAAGTTTTCAATCTTTCTAACATGCTGCTTCTAGTTCATTAAATATTGTTATTCTTGCATTGATTGAGAATGCCGTGTAGGGATCGACAACCACATCATGGAAGGGATATACATGTTAAGTGCAAGTTAAATGTTTTTCTTTTAATATGACAGGGAGGGACTGGCAATGACTTCAAAGAATCGTGCCCAATATTGATTTGATCAAGCAGAGGCCACCCTTAGACATCTCTATTCTAGGTTAAGGTCACTCATTTATTGCATTTGACAGTAGAAAAAAAAAAAACTCTGCGTTTGACATATGTTTTTTAGTTCATTTGGAAATGATATTATTGCTTTCTAGTCTGTTGTTGACAATGTATCACTGTAGAATCATAGTTTAAAGATACTATTTGTACATTGTTGGCAGGTTGAGGCAAGAGTTGTGAACAATTATAGGTTGTGATTATCTCAGCACAGACTGCGACACATTGATTGGAGGTTACGAACCATTTAGAATAGACCATAGTTACATCGTGAAGTATCTAATGTGCTACCCTTGATTATAGTTTATGCTAGGAAAGAGAATAAACTTCAACAACCCTACCACGTAGCAGGCAACTGAGACATTATGCCTACTACTACAAGCGTATCATTGGGAGTTAATGCACATGGCCACTATCGGTTTGGATCCAAGATGTTTTAAAATGTGTAGAAATGGGGTCTCCTATTTTAGAGGAGTGTCACTAAAGTTGGAAGAGACACGCTATCTATGAAGGTGTGTATACCATGACAAGTTTGCAGCTACTTCGCTGGACACGTTTCAGTTTGCCCCATGCACAGTTTTATGTTATATGAGTTCTGCATCCTGCCTTGCACTTTGTTGCACTACTTGTTTCCTCTCTGGTAGCAGTTTTAGTAGTTTAGACTTACTTCATTGTTGCAAAAGCGTTCGCTACTGGACAATATTTAATGACTGATCTAAAAGTTTGAGAGAATTAAATCCTTTTGTGCGTGGATGATAAAAAGAGATATTTCTTGCTGTCAATTTCCCTGTCACAAATGCCAATGCTAGAACTCTGACAATGGTTATAAATGCGTTGCATCCAGTGGCTATGTTTTTCTTTAATTTCTTGAAGTTAAAAGGATATTGTATCACTTTTCCTGTATTCTTCGTACAACTAACTATTTGTGATTTGAAAACTTTCTATAGTTTTACTCCTGTGAGGTGTTTGAATGGAGGAATGCTTCATTGATGGATTCAATATTCTCTCAAATTGGTGCTAGATAGTCATTATACTTATAATTTATTGATCTTTTAATAAATGTTACAAATTTATATTATCACATGCCTATGATGATGTTATTGAGAGATTTATTCTTTGTGTTTGACTTATTGACTCAATGCCTCTAGTGGCGTAGAGTATGTAGAGAAACTTTGATGGGGGAAAGAGTGAATCTAACAAGTGTGGTACCTTCTTGATGACATTGATATCAAAGCATGGTGCACTTATAAATGCTTTTGTTATTATCATGTTCATCCAAATCATTTGTTCTTTCAAATAGAAATCATGTTATTGTTTGATCAAAATGAATTTAATGTTCTAAATCTCACATAATTGTCTTTTTGTTTGATAGGTACAAAGGTACAAGGAGAACAACAAAAGCAAAAGAAGGTGAAAACGAAGAAGGTACAAGGAAAACAATGAAAATGAAGAAGAATAACGAAGAACAACGAAGCATGAAGATGATAGATTGAAAGATAAAAATGTTTTTAAACACTTTAAGTGTTTTTTTTAAACACTTCTCCAAGAAATCATTATTTTTTCGTTCTTAGGACACTAATTTTTGTTTGGTTTTAAAAAGAATCTTTCAATTTCTTCTTGCAAACGTTAAAACAAACTTTAGGATCACAACTTACTAGATTTTGTTTCTTGGATTAACAATTGAAAAAAGTATCTCTCACTTGTCTTTTGGTGCTTAAAAAGAACTCACAATTTGCTTTGTGGATTTAAAAAGAACAAGTGCTACTTTTTTTTTGTGAAAGCTTACTTGAACTAACATCATTGAAAAGGGACATATGCACTTCTCTCACGCTTTATAGCGATCTTGAGAATCAAAAGGGATTTTTCATGATTTTAGGTTGAGACAAAGTAATCACCTCCACACTTTGATTTGGGTTTAAAATTCAACAAGATATTGTGCAAGTGTGAGTGGGGGCATTGTTGTGTATATTCTCTCTTTTTGTTGCTATCCAAGATTAATCGAGTTATGGATTTTGTCTTTATTCACTTTTGTTTATCCTAGAGGGCCTACCTTGGGGAAAAAGTACTCACCCAAGGGAATGACTCAACTGGTAACACTCTAAAGCCAAGAGTATTTCCAGCCAAGATATAAATGTGGGTATTGGAGTAAACGCCAATATCATGTGGTTGATTCTGACAAGATGGATCTAAAAGGGGACTCTTGCCATATGGGTCAATCTCCATGAACAGAAAGTCCAAAATAGAACCCTTGTTTTGTAGTGACTAATTGATCCATTGAGTGAGTGTATCAAAGTGGTGCATTGGAACTTAGATTCCAAGAAGTTACTTTCCATGTTCGATCTTAGTTAAAGTATAGAGGTTAAGACTTCATTCTTAACATACCTTTATACTATTTCCTTGGTTGCATGTAAAATCATCTCTTCTTCTATGGAGGGCATGAGGCAAGCCCACTAAGAAAAACCTACCAATTGAGCTAGGACGTCATATTGCTTGTGGTTTGAAAACACAATGCTTTGATCGAAAACATTGGAAAACCAACATTCAACATGAGCATCAAATCTCAAACCCTTTAGGAGAAGCAAATATCATTGAACAAATTCACATGTTATTGCTTTCCCTTGGGATTTGTATCCTTACAGGCTTCTAAATATTTGGATTTCATCTCAATTTACTTACACTAAAGTCAACTTTAGGTAACTTTTACCTTGATTTCCTCAATTTTCATGTAATGCACTTTGTGGAATGAAAGAAAATTAGGACATTGGACATTTAGTTGAAAACCTAATCAAGAAGTGTTTGTGATAAAAAGAATTGATTAAGCAAAGATTGAATCGATTGGACCCCACACATGTGCTTGGAATCTTTTGGTCATATGGTTTTCATGCAAACATTAGTCTTTTGATTTTGAATTACTTTTAGAGAAAGGCATGTTCTTCACTATCTTGGTCTCATAAACAAGTCCTTCCTAGGTTCATTTAGGATCAAATAAAAAACTTCATCCACCCAAAACATTTATCATCTTCATCCCAAAAACAACTTTAGAGTTTTTTGGAAGGATCCATTCCCATACACCTAACTAAACAAATCCACCAACCAAACAATCAATGCATGAGCCTTCAAATGAACAACATCATCCCACGAAATCCCTACATGCCAAATGAGAATGTACCAAGTAGAAGTTTTCCAAACATGAATCCAACATACTTTGGGATGGATACATTTGAAGATCATATGAATATTGTTCAAAATCCAAACAAGATGTTAAAGACTCCGAGTCAAGGTAACACCATGCAAAATCAAGGCAATGTGATTCCCAACATCAACAATGTTCAATTTCAACCTATCATGCCAAATCTGAACATCATCCCAAATCAGAACATTGTCCAAAATCAATTTGGCCATGATCCCATTCAAAAACCACAAGTATGCATCCAAAATCTACTTGAACAAAAACCAAATCAACTATATCAAGGGAGTCAAGATCTAAATCAAGATCAAATTTGGTGAGATCAAATTGCTACACTTACCAAAATAGTTGATTCATTGCGCCAAGAGACATCTCCACCACCATTACCCATATCAACATCATTCCTTGATTTAGGGCTTCCCCCTTTACCTAGCACCAATCATTTCATCCAAATGAATTCAACTAACACCAATCAATCCATCACATCAAATCCTTTGAATATACCATCAATATCACACCAACATATGGTATTCAATCAAGCAACAATGTTGATCCCAATAAATCAAAACATGGTCTCCCAAGGGCCTATCACCTCAATCATTCTGACCCTCCCTATCACTTCGATCATTCCAACCAGCACTATCATGCCCATCACATCTCAAACCCTCACGATCACTCCAAGCGTACCTCAATCACTCATCACTACATTCAACACAATTCCAAATCCACCACCACTACCACTGAAACCAAATGCAGCAAGACAATATAACATTGCTCTAAAAGCTCACCAGGCCTACCAAAAGGCCATCCAACAATATCTAGCTATGCAATAGGAAATACAAGCTCAACAAGTGCAACAAGCCTCTCAAGCTTCCCAAGCCTCTCAAGCTACCCAACAAACACAAGCACAAACACAAAAAATGATAATTGTTGAGAACAAGGATCAAGATCAATCCATCACTGAGCACCTTGAAGTTGTGTCTACTTCATCCATTGATCAAATCAACATATGTCAAAAGTCACTTTTCAATCATGATCAAAATCCACCAACCAACAATGAGCCAATTCAAGAAATGTCAACATCATTTGACCCTATGGTTAAAGACATTGAAAATCTCTCTGCCACAATTGTTGAGAACAATGATCAAGATCTCTCCATCGATGAACACCTTGAAGATGTTTCCACCCCATCCAATGATCAACTCACCATACATCAAGAGCCACTTTTTAGTGATCTATTTCAAGGAGTGTTAGGATTATTCGATCCTATCAACATAATGCACAATCCATTGACCAATGATCACATTGAAAATGTCTCTACATCACCTTATAAGTTAGATGACATATCTCAAAAATTTATCCCAAAGCATGATCAAAATCCTTCACCAAGGTCTAGCAATGGTCCTTTCCAAGACATGTTCACATCCATCGACCTCATGGCTACAGATACTGAAGGAACCCTGAACTCGACACTTGAGGATATTGAACCACTTACCATGCCTAATGACAACATCCAAGAACCCTTTGTAAGCAATCCATCCTTTGAAATTAACCCATGTCAAGAACTTGATCCAAAGCATGACAAAAGCAACTTCAAAATCATTCAAGATCAAGAATTTATATCTTCAAGATACTACAATAATCTAATGGACACTCTCCTATCTATACAAGATGTCACAAATGATGATCACATCCATATAGCACATACTCCTCCATTTACCTATGAGATACTTTCTATGGATGGACACATAGATGATCTTCATCTAGAACAAAATTTTGTTACACAAAAAGAGTAGATTCTTAACACCTATAGTCAAACTGAGTTATCAACATCAGGATCAGATATATCCCAAATTCAGACTAAGGACATCAGGTATGCAAATATCCAACATTATTAGCTCAAGGAAACAAGTCAGACAGAACAGTATAATTCATATTTAGCATAGCAGCAAATTGTAACATCACCTACGGTGGTCATTTATCAAAGAATGCATTATAAACAAGAGCTCTCAGAACAAGCGAAATCAAATCATGAAGGTACTACTTCCACAATATTGGAGGCAACTTCATCTCAAGCAAATGTGAACATAGGAAGCATGAAGAATCCTTATGATGAAACTGATGCCAATACTACAACCAGCCACGTCACGAATCTTCATCCACCCATCACCCCATCCATTAATTGGGACCAACATCAAAAGAAAGAATTGAATCAAAGCACAAAGAACGTTATAAAAAAAGAAGCTAAGAAGCATGATGGACAAATCAAATACAAATGGATACCAAAGAATACAAAGATAGATCATCTCTATCAAACTCCATTAGTCAAAGAAACTATTGGGAAAAATTAAAAAGGGAAAAATATCCATCAAAGATGTCCACAAAAGAAAAAGCATTCTTTTCAAGCGACATACAAAGTGTATCAAGCAGTTGGTCCTAATTCCATGCACACTTTCGTATCAACCCATCATTGCTCATCTTCACAAGTTTGGAGAGTCAAAGATTGCAAGCTGTCAACCAATCCATCTTTTATGATCCCTAAACACACTCCATCCATGCCTCCACGCATAATATCCAATTCTCACATTGACTATGTATTGGGAATGACCCTTCATCATAAGGATTCAAAAGGCACTCTATCATGATGTGTGCACAAGGACATAGTTAACCCTGATATCAATGAAGTAGATCAGGAATCTCAAAAGTTGCATTCAAGTGCATGTATCTTAGCAAAGAAACTTCTTCAAGCAGGATATTGATGGCACATTATGATAAGGGCATCTACATCAACATCACAAGGTGGTTCGACATGAGCTTAAAATCTTTTGAAAAAAAAAAAAAATCTAAAAAAATTAGAAAAAGGATTGAAAACAGTAAAGAAAATAATCATCCTCTAGTGAAAACCACTTCGGTGGCACTTTGGGCAAGACCATGATGAAAACCTGGAAAATAGGCATCATGAGTAGAATCGAGCATCTACGTGTGCTAGTTCAGATGGAAGCATCTCATCCCATCCATAATAAATTGAGCATTCCATCCATCTTATCCATAATAAATCCATTCATCCACAAACCATTGATCCAATCCATTTTCATCCATGTGCATATATCTACATCCATCATCTGAGTTATCTTGATCTTGATGAATGTTTGGGGCACACTTTACACTTGCGTACGGTAAACATCTTGACATGGGTTGTTTTCATTAATCCTATCGTATCCAACGTTATCTGAGCCATGAAGCATTCCCCCATTTAAACACCTTATCTTATTGCAAGATAATCCTTGGAATCCTTTGTGTGCTTACCATATCCATCCGTCCGTACACCTATCCAGGCATCCATCCATGACATTCCATACATTTCTAGACACTGGGGGTAGATATGTACATCTTGCTTTGAGAATAAATCTTGCTCTATATCCTCCAACTTATGTGGTGATCTGAACATTGGAAAACATGAAATCAAATTGGTCAAACCACTTCTGAGAAAAAATTCAAACCACTAGCCCATGACATATTTTGACAAGAAGATGTTCCTTATCAGTCTTCATTTTTTATTGAACATCGTTCCAAACAATCGATATCAGTTGCATCTAATTTGCACATCAAATGTCACATCCAATCACTTGAAACAACTTTTGTTCCAAATCAAGCTTCATCAATCATGATCGATCAAAATCCAATCAATCCATCATCTTGGGATATCCATCCTAATCTTTTTGTTGCTTAACACTATCCTTGCATGGTTGTGCATCCTCAACAATGTTATCATCATCAATCCTGATCCTTGCATTGTTGTGCATCCTCAACAATGTCATCATCATCAATCCATCGATTTGATCAAACAACCTTAGCTTGGTTTTCAACAAAATCCCAAACAGAGCACTGATATCATCAAACATGACCATATCAAAATCGTCAAAATCATGTCAAAATCCAAAAACATCAAAAAATCAGAAAATCCAAAAACATTCAAAACATATCAAAATCCAAAAACATTCAAAAAACATCAAAATCTAGAAACATTCGAAAAAAACATCGAAATCCAAAAACATTCAAAATTACACAAAATCCAAAAACATTCATAAAATCTCAGAAAACCCCACAAAACATTCAAAAAATCAAAAAATCAAAACATTTGAAAAATCTCAAAAACACCAAAAATAGCCTCAAAATATTTCAAAACGTCAAAAACATCCATATATTTAAAAAAAACCATCCATCTCATCTTTCTTTCACTCAAAATAATCAATCATCCATAATAAATTGATCATCACTTTCATCCTTTGGAAAAACAAACAGAAACAATCACAACAATCAGCAAAAAGCAAGCTTCAATCATAAAATCAAAACCAAACAACAAATCTTTAAAACAAAATCAAACTCTTGATCAGTTGCAAACATCTCAATCAATCTTATATCAACAACCTATCAATCAACTTATCAACCCATCATCATCCTATACAATGCATGTCCTAGGATATATCGTTTTGACAATAGGCATCATTTTGGATATCACCTTGGATTCTAATCCTATCAAAACGCATCCCTTTGGCTCAAGGTATGAAGAACATTGGCTTGTTTGTGTACTTGATCTTTTCTTTTGATTTATCTTACTGCGCTCATTCCAAGAACCTCTCAATGATATCCGAACGAAGGATTTAGAGAGATAGGAATGGGGCAATTATCATTATCTTTTGTCTATTATGCTTGTTGGATGTTCTTGTAAAATAACTTGGTGAATACTTGCTTTGTTAGGTACATCCTAGCAAGGTCTCCATATGTCAAGTGTGAACAAGAATACTCCTATCTATTTTTTGAGTCAAAGTCCATTGCACTAGGTACAACTCCATCCTAGTTCTTTATACCTTGATGCATCGTATCTATGTGTATTATCAAACATAAGGTAAGTAGCCCTTTTAAAATCCCAATCCTTGATAAGAAAATCATTATCATCATCATCATCATCATCATCATCATCTCTCATAAAGTCGGCTTGTTGGAACCTCTTGTCATCATCTAATTTCTCCTTTTCACACTAACATCACGTCATGAGTAGTTAATCATCATCACCAGTGCATCCATCCTACATCCACAAAATTGTTAGCATACCACATATCATTCATATCATACATAATAGGAAAAATTAATCATTTCACATGCATTGCATTTGCATCATCATCATAATATAGATCTATTAGTCTAAGCATCTCATAAAATCATACATTTGCATAATCATGGCATATCACATCATCAATCTCATCCATCTCACATCATATCATCATTTAAGTTGTTTAGGATAATATAGATTTGTTATTCTAAGCACCTTAAAATCATCTCATTTACATCATCATCCATAACCATCCATTTTGAACCTCTTTATTGCGAGATCGACCCTTAAATTGAATCTTTTCACTTGATCTCTTGACGGGGAAATGTACCAATGTACTTCTTTCTACTAGGGCTTCCGAAAAATCAGAAATTTTTTGAATTTTGATCACGGCAAGTTTATTCTTTGAACCAACGCAACAAGTACATTGCTTCAAAGAGGGAAAAAATGTAGACATGCAAAATATGCATACATATCAGTCCAATAGTTTAATCAAATAACCTTCATTTCATCCTTCAAATTAAATAAATCCACTTCATTATTACATCATTTAAATAAATCAATTAAATCCTAACATTTCATTAATCAACCTTTATCTTGCATCATCCTTTAATTAAATAAACTAAATTTTATTTAATTAAAAAGACTAAAGTCATATTTCTCCCTCTTGATTTAAATAAATCAAATATTCAAGTCAAAAAGGTCAAAATCATCATAAGCATCATTTAAGCTAATCTAATCCTAATTAGCCTAACCTAACCACCCATCACATCCTCTAGATATTCCCACTTGCACTAATAAATCAATTTATTGATTTATTAAAATCAACATTTTCCATCAACATGGCATCTTTGAGGAATATTCCCTCAAATTTGAATTCAAAATCAAGTGGACATGTACATCCAACAAGGCATTTAATAGTCTCTTACATGTCCCTTGCACAAGTTAAACTCAACATTTACTCTCAAATTCAAATTTGAAATCTCCCTCTCTTTGGCACATTGACCAAAATGTGCTCATCCTCAAGCCTATCATAAGTTGACAAGTGGCCTATTTTCATTGGCTTGTTTTTAGTCCCACATTGCTCCCTCTTGAGCACTCTTAGAATTTGGGAATCTACAAATAGAGGCTTCATCCTTCAACAAATCCTCCACAAAATCATCTACAAAGCTTATGCAAAGTCACTCTCTTAAACTGAGAACTAATTTTTTCCATCTCATTTTATCTTCAAAGCATTGCATCATTTGAGCTTAGCAAAGGATTGGGAAAGGGCTATTTTCCACAATAACACCAATCCACTATGGGATAGGATTCATTTCATGTTTTCATATGCTTTTGCTTGGTTTTGTTGTTTATTTTGTTTGCATTTATGAAGCATTGATGTATTATTCCATAGGGATGTCTTATTTGATTTGCTTAAAGTTTACTAATAGTTGTTTGTTTTGAGAAAATGCAGATTTGACATCCACATTATGGTGCTAGAAGGAGGGCTGAATTAATGCATTTTATTCTTCTTTTTCTTGTATTAAAACTAGCATTTTTTGTCAACATGGCATCTTTGAGGAATATTCCCTCAAATTTGAATTCAAAATCAAGTGGACATGTACATCCAACAAGGCATTTAATAGTCTCTTACATGTCCCTTGCACAAGTCAAACTCAACATTTACTCTCAAATTCAAATTTGAAATCTCCCTCTCTTTGGCCCATTGAACAAAATGTGCTCATGCATCAACCACTCACAAGTTGACAAGTGGCCTCATCTCATTGGTCCAATATTTGTCCCACATTCATCCATTTGGCTATTTCTCTCATAAAAATAATCTATAAATGAAAGCTTCATGTTTTATCAAGTCCTCCACAAATACACAATCATTCATGTAAAGTCACTCTCTTCAGGAGAACTGATTTTTTCCACCATCACTCCATCTTCAAGGAATTTCATCATTTAGCTTATCTATCAAGGATTGGGAAAGGGCTATTTTCCACAATAGCACCAATCCACTATGGGATAGGATTTATTTCATGTTTTATATGCCTTAGTTTGTCTTGTGATTTGTTTGCATTTTAAAGCATGATTTATTATTTCATAGGAGCACTAATAAGTTTGCATTTGGTATGAACTAACCCATTTCAATGAATGTTGAAGTTTAGGGGCTATTTGCAGGTTTACGGTGCTCACAAATCCCAAATTCATATTCCATCCATTTTGATTTAAATAAAATCAAAGTATTTAAGTCAAATGGGTCAAAAGCATATAACATCATCTTAACTAATCTAATCCTAATTAATCTAATCCAATCACCCATCACATCCTCTAGCTTTTCCCACTTGCACAAATAAAGAATTTTATTTCATTTATTAAAATCATCATTTTCCCTCAACAATGCATCTTTTGAGAATATTCCTCAAGTTTGAATTTGAAAACAAGTTGACTTGTCCCTTCCAACATTGCAATAACTTCCCTCTTACATGTCCCCCACTTGGCATTAAAATCTTCGTTTCTCCCTCCAACAAGAAAAAATTATTGAAATTTGAAAAGGCCAACCAATCTCATTTATGGGCACATTGACCAAAACTTGCACATTCCTCAACCATTCACAAGGTGACAAGTGGCTCCATCTCATTGGCTAAAACATTATCCCACATTGCTATCTTTTGAGCACTCTTAGCATTTGAGATTCTATAAGTAGAAGCATCATTCTTCAACAATGCATCCACAACCTTCATGCAAAGTTACTCTCTTCAATTGAGAGCTAATTTTGTCCATTTCACTCCATCTTTAAGGCATCTATCATTGAGTTTAGCAAGGATTGGGAAAGGGTCACTTTACACAAGTGACACCAATCCACTATGGAATAGGTATATGCAATGCTTTTATATGTCTTTTAATCCTTGTTATTTGTTGCATTTCTTGAGCATTAACATGTTATTTCATAGGAATGTTCATATATTTGCATGGCTTGAACTAACCTATGGCTAATAGGTGTTTGAGGTTTGAGTTATTTGCATATTTTATGTGCTTCACATGTGGCACTAGAAGGAGGGTGGACTTGCCTTATAGATTTATCATTTTCCTTTATTGCACATTTTTGATATCAAGCCAAGTGTAAATCTCATTGTTGAGCTTCTTATACGTGGATGTTTTTTTGAGTCTTAGCATCTATTATTTTGGGATACACACTTGATTTATACAAGTTTCATGTAGAATGCAATCATATCCTTGATATGCAATTCAAATTTCCTACATAGTTATGTTAACTAAATCTACTTTACTGCCACTGTGGAAATTTCTTTATAGTTTTGTTGGATGCTGAAAGTGGTTTTATACTAACGGCTCCCGGGGAGATAATACCTCAAAATTTCTTCCATGTTTTCTGTGAATTTTTATTATACTTCCACCTCCAACAAACACATATTTGTTTTCCTTGCAGACCAAAGAAAAAAAAATGAAAAGGGTATATTAGTGTGTTTATTCATCTATATGTCCTCTTGGTATTTGTATTATTTGCTAAGCACTTCACTTTTCATTACAAATGCTTCCCTCCTAATAAATTTTCAGATCTCTTTAGTAGAAATAACAACATTCACAAATAAACTTTTGTTGCCCAACCTAAGTTTATTTCTGATTATGACATTTATACAGATTGGCTGAAGAATTTTGTATTTTAGGTGGGAAGGGTAGTTGTGTGCTATCATTTGTGTAAGTATGTGGACGATGCAAAATTCATTGTGATTACAATAAGTAAGGATGTTACAACAAGTAAGAAGCTCGGTGATTTTCCTCTCCATTTTGTGCGCTATTATTTTCTGCTATTTTCCTAACTCCAGTTGTGTAGATACTTTCTAATGTACAAAAGTGTTCGATACTAGTGGGAAAGCGTACGAAGGGAGATTATAAAGCCATTTACAACAACTGTTAGCTCTTAGCATGTTGAGGAAGAGTGTTCCTATGCATCGTATCAAGTATATTTGTTAGCCTGGCTGAACAAACATGCACCTGTCGATAGGACACAAATATATTTATATAAAAACTTAGGCTCGCCTTGAAACCTACACTTTTGGCTTATACATATTCATGAGCCTTGACAACAGGGAAGTACTTAATAAAAATTCTCCCACCCAAATACACAGCTCTACATATGTCGCATCATTATAAATGAGTTGCTAACTAGGATCATTGGTTGGAGGAAATTTGTCTTTTCAGTTTTAGGCATCATTTCATTTTTTATTTGATATGGTGTTCTTTCTAAATACGGATAGGCTAGTGAAGTATTTCATTAACTATCGATTGAATGTATCTGGTAAAGTCTTTGTCTACATGCTTTGTCTACGTCCTCTCAATAATATCATTGAATCTTTCATTTAATATCGATTGTCTCTATTTTTTGTTCTTTGTCTACATTCTCTCATTAATCGATATTGCACAACATATCCATTAGATTCGCCTAGTCTTCGTAATTCGAAACTTGTTGACCCATCAAATTTTCCATCTACTCTTACAAATATTTTTTTAGAAGAAAATGTGGAAAGGCTAAGTTAGCGTGTTTTCAGAGCAGAAAGCATTAGCGTAGCTAATTTTAAAGCAATGAGAAAGTTGAATTATTATGATCACTAGCAAATAAAAATTTATGTGCTAAATTTTGTATGTTGTCGAATTCTCTTCTTGTCACCTCATCTGTCTTCTTTTCTTCTCATTACACCCCTAGTCCAGATATATCCACCATGATAAAAAACCCACATGCACCGTCTTCCACATTTCCTAAGCGCCTCTACAGGCCATCTATGAATTCACAGGACTATGCCATGGTAGGTTTTCCATTGAAGTTTACAAAGATTCACTGGAACAAACTATCTAATATGTATTAACGAAAACCAATTATGAAGAGATTCATTGGTTAAATCATTGTACATGCAATCTACATTGAAGCATGTTTGTTATTGCTCGAAATTTTATCATCTATAGCTTCCAAAACATCAAAAACTGGCAGAGGGTGTTCAATCTGCAAGTACTTAGCCTACAAGTGACATCTTGTTTTCAACCTGAAAATATTATTCTAGTTTGTATTTGATGCTTAACAACTTGATCCTATTGCATTCGATGAAAGGATTCTTATTCTTAGCTGTTGAGATTCACAAATGAACTTTTTTTTGTTCTCTTGCAATTTTTTTCATCCTTTCCTCATTTTTCGAATATGAGAATCATTATCTATACTTACAAAATTACTAATGGAATTTGGTTAGAATATGAAAAACATGCTGACATGTTTAATGTAGCTATGGCTTTTTGGATATTTCTAAAATCCAATTTTAGTGCTCTAACCATAAATACGTATTGAAAACAAGCCTACCTTTCCTAGCTGCGAATGTGATTACTAGAGGGAGTAAATGAATGATGGTTTAGAAGTCTCAGGCTTTCTCACAAATATGATTTGATTGTTTGCAGGTGATCTCTAGCAGGGGTGGAAAATTTCATTTCTCTTTTTATTTTTTCATTATTGTTTTCCAACATAAAGCTTCCATAATTGTGATATGAGTAGACCTTGAGTAAAGTCAAAGCATGGACATTGCTTTAAGTGCCAAAACATTTATTTTTTAGAGTCACACATTTACGCATTTATGTTTTAGCTTGCAAAGTTTATCAAATCATTTTTTATTATTTTGATAATCAACATGTGAGATTGAGAGGGTACTTTTGAAAGTGTATTCCTTATGATTGATAAAATTTATCAGCTTGCAAATTTTATCAAATCATTTTGATTATTATGATAGTCAACATGTGAAATTGAGAGGGTGCTTTCGAAAGATGTATTCCTTATGATTGATAAAATTTATTAGCTTGCAAAGTTTATCAAATCATTTTGATTATTATGATAATCAACATTTGAAATTAGGAGGGTGCTTTTCAAAGATTTATTCTTTATGGTTGATTTATGGGCTTAATACCTTTAGTAATGTGGATTATGATAAGGGGAGGAAGGGGTCTAGCAAGTGTGATATCTTTTCAATGAATTCAATATCAAAGAATGATCCACTTATAAATCATCCTTTTATCATCCAAATATTTTTCCTTTCATTTGGGATCATGTTATTGTTTGAAGTTAATGATCCAAATGAGTTCAATATTTTGATCCTCACATGAGTGTCTTTTTTTTCAATAGGAAAAGTGACAAGGAAGGATTTTTTTTTGCACAAGGGATTTGCAACATTGAAAGATAAGAGGTAATCTTGGAAGAACCTTGGAGTTAAAGAATCAGACATTGAAACTTGAAACTCAAAAGAATTTTTAAATGCTTGGAGATTCTTTCTTATGCCTTAATTTTTTGTTTTAGGCTAACTCATTTGGTTTTGGGCTTTAAAACAAACATTTCAAAAAGCTTTCAATTTTCATTGCAAAGGGATTAAAACAAAATTTAGGCAAATTGACTAGATTTCATTTAAGGTTAACAAATTAAACAAAACAACTTTTCAAATCTCATTTTGGTGCTTTAAAACGAATCGAAATCATTGCTTTGTGGACTTAAAATGAACATGTACAACTTTTTTTTTGTGATTGCTTACTTAAACTAACATCATCGAAAAGAACATATGCGCTTCTCTCATGCTTCACAGTGATCTTGAGAATCAAAAGGCCTCTTTTGCAATCTTAGGTTGAGATAAAGTAATCACATCCACACTTTATTTTTGGGTTTAAAATTGAACAAAATACTTTGTGAGTGTGAGTAAACCTATTGCATGTGTTCTCCCTTTGTTTCTAAATGATGGTTGATCAAACTATGAACATGTTTACTTACTTTTGTCTATCTTAGAGGGCTTACTTTGGGGAAAAAGTACTCACCGAAGGGAATGACTCAACCGGTAACACTCTAAAGCCTATTAGAAACCAAGATCAAATTTACAAACTAGAATAGACCTTCCATAGAAGAGAAAAAAAAAAAAAAAGAGCTTTGCATGAAATGTGAAAATTCATATATTCGAAGTACAAAATAATACAAGAGCTAATTTGCTTTATAAAAGCAAAGATGCAAAACCTAATCTTATCTTGAGCAACAAGATAGCTCGATAATATAAAGATAAGAACCTATAACTTAGGAATTAAATATGACTAAGTAAACTTATGCTAATGTGTAATTAATAATTAATTACACCAACACCCCCCCATAAGTGCAACTTAGGTTGAAGTAGATTATTATGCAAATATGAGTCCTGGCAATAAGGCCTAATCAGGTACTGATGTACAAATGCAAAGAGAGAGAAAACCCTGTGGGAAACCCCCCTAGAGAGATGAACTACTACGAAGACGCACTAGAAGAACTCTGATGAAGCAACACTGGAACCCCAAATCCAGCAAGAAAGGAAAGATAATTATCTCTACAACTGAAACCAAAAATGGAATCACAAATGTAATAGCAGACCCGATGCCAAGGAACACTAGAAACTCACATACTGGATCAACCCTAGGATCTATAAGCAATAGTAGATGAAAGGATGAATGGACCCATAATGATGAAAAATCTAGAAGTTGTGTCTCTCGAAGCCGATGCCAAACTAAAACTAAAACTACCCATAGGATGAGTACCATCAAGATTTTGGAACATTAACCATAAAACATGGCCTTCAAATGAAAAAGATCTGAACCAATGCGGATCAAGAATTGTAAAATCCCAATGTGAAGTGTGAACTGAAGCAAACCAATAATGTGTCCAGCTAATCAAGAAAGAAGCTAGAAGGAGACAACAAGAAACCAGATAAACTCGTGCGAGTTGTCACCAACATGAAAGATGGATGCAAGAACCCCCCTTAATGGAACTTTATATCAGCTCATTATTACAATACCCAATGATTGCATAAGGAGACAATGCAAAACTACAAAAACATAATTGAAAATGCAAACCTAGCACACAAAAAAAAAATGAATGCATGCATAAAATAAGGTACACATATTCTATAAATAACCTCAGATCTGTATAGAGGCTGAAACCAGCTTTCCAACGCTATAAAAATTGCAAAAAATGGATGAGTGAGTCACAAGATATGAGTCCTGAAGTGAAAAAGGAAACATCTGACTTCTAAGGCCGAAAAAGATATCAAAAATGAAAAACCAAAAAATCACACCTGCACCATTGTGTAGAGTGTCGAAACGGCTTTCCAACGATATCTCGTTTGCAAAAAAATACCTCCGTTTGTGAAGTTATGGCCGATTCTGTGAAACTACTCAAAAACTGCCAATAAGCCCTCTAGGGCCGTCAGGGGCTAAAAAAAATAGCCCCAGGTCACCTGGGTGGACCAGGGGTGGGTGGTTTTGGGCATTGGATGGAGCCCTCGGTCACCCATGTGACCGGGGCGGGAGCTGAGAATGGTCAGTGGGTTCGGAACGGGGCTCTCAGTCACCGATACAACCTCCGACTATGCACATAGGCCCATGGGCTGGGAGATCAGGGCTGGTGGAGCTAGAGCTCGGCAGTGCTCGGGAGGTTTGTTGGTGGCGCTACGGTGGTCGGTGGTTGCCGGGCAGTGGGCGGGCAGTGCTGCCTTGTAAACGGGTGGCACAAAAAAAAATTGATTTTTTAATTTTTTTTAATTTTTTAATTTTTTTGAAATCTGAACCTTCGAATGCGTGCCTGGGGGCCGTACGGCCCTTGGGAAATTTTTTTTGGCCTCTCTAGACAACTGTTTCAAAATCAGACAAACTTTATATGAAAATGGGGGTTTTTGGGCACTACGAATCCAACAGCAAGGTCCGTTTGGGCCCAAAGTGCTCTAAAAATTAGGTGACCCTCAGATCTATCAAAAAAATCACCAAGCTTACAACCCTCATAGATCTGGAAAATGATGATGAATATGAATAAAATGAAAACCATTTCTGACTTTTTCCAGTGCTCTGAATCCAACAGAAAACCCCGATCTGATCCAAGATGCTGTATAAATGTACTCAAGGATTGAAACCCTTGAGGGACCTCAAATGAGCTTTGCACTGTGTTCCTCCAACAAAGCTGAGAAGGGGTTGTAAATCGAGGCTCTGATACCATGTTAGAAACTAAGATCAAATTTGTAAACCAGAATAGACCTTCCACAGAAGAGAAAAATAAAAAAGAAAGAGATTTGCACAAAATGTGCAAATTGATATATTCGAAGTACAAAATAATACAAGAGATAATGTGCTTTATAAAAGCAAAGATGCAAAACCTAATCTTATCTTGAGCAACAAGATAGCTTGATAAGATAAAGATAAGAACCTATAACTTAGGAATTAAATATGCCTAAGTAAACTTATGCTAATGTGTAATTAATAATTAATTACACCAACAAAGCCAAGAGTATTTCTAGCTGGGATATAAATGTGGGTATTGAAGTAAACGCCAGTATCATGTGGTTGACTCCAATGAGAAGGGAAGCAATGGTCTCTTGCCACACTATGTCAACTCCTATAAATGGAAAGTCTGAAGTAAAACCCTTGTATAATTTTTCAAAATCATTGATCTATTTGTTGGTGCAAGAACGGTCATTTTGAAGCCGCCCCACACTTTTACGATCTTTAGTAGAAATGGAAAGAATTCCATGGGAGTTTCATGGTTGTTGATGCTTGGCTTCCTCGTATAAGTGAGTGTCATGGAGGGGACCCAGTGGGGTCAAGCATCTAACCATTTTCTAAAGAT
This sequence comes from Sequoia sempervirens, assembly GCA_007258455.2. Lineage (NCBI taxonomy): Eukaryota > Viridiplantae > Streptophyta > Pinopsida > Cupressales > Cupressaceae > Sequoia > Sequoia sempervirens. The sequence goes on along the minus strand of VDFB02026320.1, from coordinate 161,693,981 downwards.
AAGCATAGCTGGACTTGTCCAAGTAGGGAATCAACAAATATTATCTTTCATATCCATAGGATTGTGCTTGTTCTTTTTTACAAAATGCTTTGCTTGTTCAAAATATTTGAAAACAAACATTTAACATCATCATCAAAATTTCAAACCCTTTAGGAGGAAAATACAATTGACCTAATTTGTCTGTTATTGCTTAGCCTTGGGATTTCATCCTTAGAGGTTTATAAACACTTGAATTATATCTCAATTTGCTCACTAAAGTTAACAATAGGTAACCCTTGCCTTAATTTCATCGAATTTTGACATAATATACCTTGTGAAATGAGAAGAAGTTGAGACATTGGACATCAAGTTTGAAAACCTAATCAAGAAGTGTTTGTGGTAAAATAAAGTCATTAAGAAAAGACTAAAAAAATTGGACCCCACACATGTGTCTCCAATAATTTCATGCAAGATCAAGATCAAGAAACCAAAGGTAAAAGCCCTTAGTTTGAAAGCCCATCAAAAGCATCTCTCAATGCTATACGAATTTAGACAAAGACTACTTTTTAACTTTTATAGAAATGATTCAAGAAAAAATCTCAGTTTGTACTCATTCTATTACTGTCAAAACCCAAATTTTTTTAGAGAGTTTGAACATCTTGTTTAGAAAAAAGCTTCCTCTTCAATACCGAGGTCTAAGTAAACAAGTGTCTTTTTAGGTACATCCTAGGATCAAAATCAAAACTTCATCCATCCTTGAACATCAAAACCAAAATCATCTCATCATCAACTCTTTGAAAGTCTTGGAAATATCCTTCATGTTAAACTTTGGGAAAAGCATTTAAAATCAATCCAAAATCACCTTGTTTGATTGAATGTGTGTAGATGCATCCTTCTCCACATATTTGATCAAATTATCAAAACTTGGGAACAAATTTATCCCTTGATAACATCCAACATCTTTGGATTTTAGGAGTTCATTATCAATATCATCTTGTTTGGATAGGAGTGTTTAGATGAATCCTTCTTCTTAGACCTAGACAAAATATCATCTTGTGAATGATTTAACTTTGGGACAACATCCAACCTCTTAGAGTTTAGGAGTCCACCAAAATCTGAATTTGAAACAAATCAATCCTAAATTAAGTCCTAAAATTTTAACATACCCCTTCAAGATTTTCTCAAGAATTCCAATCATCCATCAAACATCCATATTACATCCATATCATTACCATTCTTTGATCCTTAAATCATCCTAAAATTTCTCTTTTGTACCTAAAGATTAGATCAATCCAAAGAATTAGAGAATTCACCTTCCGCATTCTTGAAGATTGATCCCTATTTTATGGTGCAAACTAGATCGCAACACAAGAGGAACATGGAAGCCAACAAAGAAACATCTACTTTGAGTGACTTAAGTTAAACCGCTCCTGAAATGAATCCAATTGGGTTTGGCAGTCTCATGATTAACCTTCCTCCACTTTCACAAGACCATAAAGAGGAAGGTATCCAAATGGAGGATCACACCAATAATCCCTTCAGAATGTTACATGAGAAAATTAGTGAAATAATCCAAAATCCAGAGAATCATAAGATTATCAACATCATGATGAGAATAAATCCCTCACTATATATGCTTGAATTAGCAAAGCAAGGGGCTAAACTCCCCTCTTATTTCGACGTGAGCACTATTGTGGAACCATCTTTTGGAGTCATGCCTCCAATCTCATCTACCATCCCCATTTCATCTACCCCTTCATTTCAAAGCACCACTCAAAATATTTTGTGAATCACACCATCCATTGCTCTAATGCAGCCCATTGTGAACAAAGGAAGTGCATTTCTCAATGCATTGCAAATGCATCCTCTCGTAAACAATTAGGAATTGGACGCAAACACCATATTGGGACAAACCATAACATTTCATACTTTTCATGATCCAAATGATCCATTATCATCATCATTCCATGCAACACCCCAAACCTCTCTCCCCATAACTTCGTAGGGAAGAGGGTGACATGTTCAGACCTGGGGGTATTTTCGACACTGCACCATTCCCTCAAGAGATCACATCTCTCACATTTCCACCACTTCCACCATTACCACCATCGTCCAAACCACTCCTTGGCTTAGGGCTTCCCCCTTTACCAAATATCAATCAAACCAACATTCCAAACGTCAATCAAAGCATCATGCCAAACTTGTCATCGACATCGCAACAACATATAACATCTATACAAGCAAACACGACATCATCAACCAGCCCCCTAACATCTCAAAGCATGGTCTCTCAAGGACCAACCACATCGATTGCACCATCTACCAATGAAATCTCAATCACCAACACGATGGTGCCTCTCACCACCACAATGAGCACCATTCTAAATCCACCTCCACCTCCACCACCACCAAGCTCCAATGTATCAAGCCAATACACTATGGCATTGCAAGCCGCTTAACAAGCTACTTTTCAAAATAAATTTTTGCAAGTACAAAAACAACAAGTCATGTAGCAAGCTGTACAACTAGCTACTCAACAAGCCACTCAAGCAGTGCAAGATGCTCAAGCTACCAAAATTACACAACAAGCGCAGTAGGCTACACAAGCCCAAACCTTATTGTAACAACAACAACAACAAGCCACTCAAGCTACATAAGCTACATAGGCACAAGCACAAGCTCAAGCTACACAAGCTCAAGCACAAGCTCAAGCCCAAGGTCAAGTGTACATTCAAGCCAAAGCCCAATACCAAGCACAACAAGCACAAGCACAAGTGTGATATCTTGCACAACAACATGTAGCGCAGCAACAAGCATATCAACAAGTGTTAAAGCAATATCAAGAACAACATGAAGCAGCTCAACAACAAGCACAACAACAAGCTCAACAATAGGCACTAATAGCACAACTACAATAGGAACAACAACAAGCATTAATGCAAGCATACTTGGCTCAAAAAAATATGCAAACATCATCCAATCCACCCATCCCACCAATGAGCAAACCACCTCAAAACACTTTCATTCCACCCCCTGATAAGAAAAATGATGTGGCAACACAAATCAGGTTGCTCTCGCAACAAGTACTTGACCTTCAATCAGGGAAAACCACGAAAACACCCAGTAACTTGTGCCCTTATCCATTTGACAGAAGCCTTATAATGAAACCATTCCCAAAGGGATTCAAGATCCCCAAATTTGATAAGTATTGTGGGATGGGAAGCCCTAAAGATCACATCACAAAATTCTAGGTTCATTGCATGGAAGTCGCGTACGATGATACCTATCTGATGCAACTATTTCCTAAGAGTTTGGCTAGCCATGCTATGGAATGGTTCTCTCACCTACCCACGAGCATTAAAACATTCCAAGAAATCATAGACGCATTCATCAAAAACTCTGCATGTAATATCACCATGGATGTTAGTCTTGAAGAACTATCAACTCTGAAATAAGGTAAAAATGAATCATTCGCTTCATTCCTACAACGACGGTGATCCAAGGCCAATCAGAGAAAATGGGTCATGCATGAGGAACAAAAAGTGTCCACTATCATATCCAACCCTGACGACATCTTGGCATTCCATCTCAAGGTCCAAGGGATTACCACATATGACCAGTTGATTTCCAACGCACTCAGCATTGAACGAGCCCTGATGACACAACCAACAGGATCAACTTCATATCTTGAACAATAGAACAATCGCCCATCGACCAATTACAATGATAAACCTCACACGTGGACAAGAAACAAAAATATTACCAATGATCTGGTGTCATTGATGCCAATGTTCTCATCAATGCCCCTCAGAAAAACACACCTACACAAAAACAAAACCAAAACCATCATCAAAACAACCATCACGTGAACACAACACATTAAACAAACAATCAAGTGATCAATGACGTCAATGATCAGAGGGGACCGCCCTAGCAAAACAAGAATTTTTTCAAGTGAAAGTATACTTAGGGAACCGCTCGAAGTCATTATGAAGAAACTAATAAACAAAAACCTCATCAAGATTCCCACTTACAAGAACTACCAAGAACCAGACGTTAAACCTCCTTGGTACAATGAAAATAAGCTCTGCGAATTCCACAAAATCAAAGGGCACACCACAAAAAATTACACAAGGTTAAAGGACATAGTTCAAGACCTCATTGATCAAAGGATCATAAATGTGGAACAACCAATAGGAAACTAGAACCTTAAAATATACATGAATCTGATGCCTAACCATATCAATAAAGGGAACAATAACACTGATAAGGGGAAAGGAACTTTCACAAATGTGAATCATGTGTATGAAACTTTCGTTGCCTCCCTAGATGAATACTGCACATTAATCACTATCAAAGGAGCTCAAGCTGACTGTGGAGTCACCACAAGAGGTGGAAAAGTTACCATTGCAGGATCATCTCATCCAAATAGAACCTTCATGTCCAATTCAAGATTCGTTCCCAATGGTTACAATGTCCTTGATCAGCTAAAAAGAACACTGGCACAAATCTCCATATGGATTTGCTAAAAATCTCATCTGCCCATAAGAAAATCCTTGAGGAAGCATTGGCTTCATCCACCATCCCCACATATCTTGATGCAAAACAATTCCAAGCTATGGTTGGCAACATCATCACTCCAAATCTCCTTACATGCTCTGACTAGGACTTTCCTTCTCAACCATATCATAACTATGCACTCCACTTAGAGGTCCTAGTACATAAAAGTAAAGTCAAGTGAGTCTTGGTGGATGGAGCTACAGGTGTGAATATATGTTCCCTCAAGCTCATTAACTAGTTAAAAATATCAGAGGATTCCATTGCCAAAGGAAAGGGTATTACAATCAGAGCATATGATGATTAGGAAAGAGTCTCCCAAGGTACAATCAAAATCCCTATTCAAGTAGGGCCAGCTATCATGGAAACCATTTATCAGGTCCTGGACCTCGACTTACCTTATAACATTCTTTTAGGATGTCCATGGATTCATGCAATGCAAGTACTAGCATCAAATTTCCATCAATGCATAAAATTCACATATGAAGGACAAGAGGTCACCATCCATGGAGATCCTGAACCATTCTGCAAGAACCTTGAGGCAAAATACTACAAAATCCCTCAAGTACCTAAAAATTATGAAGGCTTGTCAACACCGTACATTGATCCAGCCACCCTCACTTCCACTTCTACGTTTGAGACACCCACCACTCCTTCCATTTTCACCATCTTTGATATCAAGGTCATCATCCAGGATAATGGTTGTAGAAGCTACACAATTCCAAAAAATGCTTTTGTAGTAGGAGAGTTACCATAATCTCCTAGATCACGAGGACGTTCGCAATCAAATGAAGCCTCCACATCTAAAAAATCCCTTGAAGACTATCCCAACTTCAGAAGTTGGGGATATCTCGGTCAAGAAGTCATAGAGGAGGACCCATATTATGTCCTATATTGAGATGATAGACTAGCAGCCAATCTACCAATGGATGATAGAAGCAAAGGTTTGCAAATGATGTTCATAATGGGCTATGACAAAACATAGAGACTTGGGAAAAATGATAATGGGCTTATAATACCTATCATTCCAGAGACATGAATAATAAATCTTGGCCTTGGATGTACCCCTCTGAGTATAACCATACATGGCCAAAGTCCTTCAGTTAGAAAGGTCAATAATCCTCCTTAGCTATCTGCAATCGAACTTCACTTACCTGTATCTACAAGTCGAGTCATAGACAACTTCGCATTTGACATAACTGACATCTGTAGTAGTAGTGATGACGAGGATCCCATAACCAACCTACCTAGGCTCTTTGAGGATACCACCCTTCTCATGATTAGCACCTTATCTTTCGAGTCAGACCATCAAAATCATGAAATCCACCTAGTTTACCCCCAACTCATCGATTATGACCAACGAGGACCACCAGTTCTTAACACATTCAAAAATGATGAGGCACTCACAGAATTCATGGGACTACGGGATAACATTCCATGTGTGGATCACAAAGCAGGGTTCATCATTAAGCTAGATACACAAGGCTATTATGGGGAAATGATTGAATCCCCTAGTCACAAAAGTGAAAAATTGAGAATAATATCTAAGTCTTTGAGTGAAAACCACACTATGGCACTCTCTAACATGAAAAAATTAAAAAGAAAGGACACACCCAATGGTGAAAACCTCTCTGAGGTGCCTGAGGATGGGGGATTCAATCTTCCTTTTAGAGCTCTTCATCAAGAAAAACCAATAGTCCTAGGAGAAAACTACAATCCAGTTAATATAGGAATAGAGGAGACCTCACAAATCACATTCTATGCAGAATCGTTACTATCAGAAGAACAAGAACTCCTAGCAGCCTTCTTGAGAGAAAGACAACTTCACTTTGCATGGAGCTACGTAGACATGCTAGGGCTCGATCCATAAATTGTAGTTCATCACCTAGCAATATACTCTGAAGAAAATCCCATTAGACAAAAGCTAAGGAAAATGCACCCTCAAATTTCCCTACTAGTCAAAATGGAACTTAAGAAGCTATTGGGTGCATGATTCATTCGATAAATAGATTATCTAGAATGGGTGTCAAACCTAGTTCCCATATCAAAACCTGATGGGGGCATTAGAATTTGCACAAATTTTAGGGACTTAAACAAATCATGTCCAAAAGATGACTTCCTATTGCCCAACATTGACATGATCGTAGATATGATGGTAGGACATGAAATGCTTTCCTTGATGGACAGTTTCTCAGGATACAACCAGATAATAATTGCTAAAGAAGACCAACATAAAATGGCTTTCACTTGTCCATGGGGGACTTACTACTAGAATATGATGCCATTTGGCTTGAAGAATGCAGGAGCAACATACCAAAAAGGCATGACCTTAATTTTGCATGACATGATCCATAAAACTATCAAAGATTATGTCGATGACATACTAGCCAAATCCAAAAAGAGGAAGGATCACATAGCAACTTTGAGCACTATTATATCTGCTTACACGACCGGTCCTCATGCCACCAATCCCAAGAAATCCATTAATTCTCTATGTGTCAGCAACAACAGTAGCCCTCGGTGCTCTTCTAGCTCAGCACGATGAAAACAAAATAGAAAGGGCCATCTATTACATCAGTAGAACAATGTTTGGGCATGAGTTAAATTACTCATTCATTGAGAAGGCATGTCTAGCAGTAGTTTTTGCATCGCAAAAATTCAGACATTACATGTTGGCACACAAAGTCAAACTCATAGCTAAAATTTATCCCCTCAAATACTTACTATCAAAAGCAATGCTCATGGGAAAGATGGCTAAATGGGTCATGATACTATCAGAGTATGACATTGAATATGTGCAGCGAAAAGAAATTAAAGGCCAAGTCATCACAGATCAGCTTGCAGAAGCACCAATCTATTTAGAGAATCCTCTCAACTCAGAGTTTCCAGATGAATCTTTCTTCAATCTCAACATAACTGACCACTAGAAACTTTACTTTGATGGCTCATACACACAACATGGATCAGAAGCCAGTATCTTCTTTATCACCCCACAAGGGGACAAAATAGCATACCTAGATCATATAAATTTGTGTTCCCCCACATCAACAACATTGTAGAATACGAGGCTTTAACCATAGGTCTCAAAATAGCAGTACAGTGGCACATCATGGCCCTCAGAGTATACAAAGATTCTCAATTGATAATAAACCAAGTGAACAGTGAATACCGAACTAAGGATGATAAGCTCACTCCATACAAGAAACTGGTGGAGACTCTCAAGGAATCCTTTATCAAGATCACATTTGAGCAGATACCCAGATGCAACAATAGAGCAACATATGCCATGGCAATGATTGGATCCCTACTGGACATCCCTCACAATGTCCCAAAATATGAATTCTTCATAGAGTAGCTTTTCGTGCCCGCATTCGAGGTACCAAAATCAGAATTTGTGTGCATAATTGTTCGTCCCAGTGATCCCTGGTACCATGACATGTATACCTACTTGCGAATAGGCATCATACCTACTGACTTACCCTCGACCTTAAAATGAACCTTTGTCAAAAAGGCATCCTGATTCATCACCTAAGGAGATACCCTGTACCGTAGGAGCATAGAAGGAACCTTATTATGTTGTTTGAAGGTTGAGGAGGCATTGACTACTTTAACTGAAGTACATAATGACATTTGTGGTTCACACTCGAGTGGAATAACCCTAGCCAAGAAATTGTTGAGGATGGAGTATTATTGGCCTACAATGGAAAAAGAGGCACATGACTACGTCAGAAGGTGTCTACAATGTTAGCAGCATGGGGACCTCATCCATGCTCCAGCTCAAGAGCTTCATTCCATCATCACACCATGGCCCTTTTCACAGTGGGGACTCGATCTCATTGGAAAAATCACTCCCACTTCATCTAATGGCCACAAGTTCATCATATCCACCATTGAGTACTTTACTAAGTGAGTGGAAGCCATACCCATGACATATAACTAGGAAGTAGATATCAAAGTTCATCCTTAACTATCTTAATTGCTGCTATGGTGTCCCACAAGCCATTATCTTAGATAATGGGACACCATTCAAGAATTAGGATGTCTGCGACTTGTGTGAAAAATTCAAAATCTGACATCGCTTCTCCACCCCATACTATCCCCAAGGCAATGGCCAAGCTAAAGCCACAAATTAAACCATTTTAAAGATCCTCAAGAAAATAGTCAATGACGCAGGTCATGACTGGCGTCTATAGCTCAATCCCGCCCTTTGGGCCTACCAAACCAGTATCCGCACACCCACTTGTGCCACCCCCTTCTCCCTAGTCTATGGATCAAAAGCAGTACTCCCCATTGAGATCAAGCTCTCGTCACTAAGAATATCATTGCAAAACCTCATCATGGATGAAGAATACCAAGTATCAAGACTGAATGACCTAGAGCTACTAGATGAGTGGCATATAGATGCTTTAAATCATTTGCAAGTCTATCAGAATAGACTCAAGATGAGCTATAATAAGAAAATTAGAAGTAGGACCTTCCAAGTCAGAGAATTGGTACTAAAGGAGAATGAAAAGAACGTCCCAAATCCAAATAGTAAAGTAAAATTTGAACCCAATTGGTTGGGACCATTTATTATCATAGAAAGCTATAAGTCAAGGGCATATTAGTTATCAACACCCGAAGGGAAACCTCTGCAAGAGCCCATGAATAGCGCTCATCTCAAAAAGTTTTATGCCTAATCTTTCAAGGTATAGAACCAAAAAATTAAAAAAATCAGAAAATGTCCTAAAGAGATAGTTACCTTAGCAAAAACCTGGGAAATAGGAGTCTTGGTGACAACAAAAAAAATCCTAAAAAAATTAGAAAAAGGATTGAAAATAGTAAAGAGAAAAAAAAATCGTCCTCTAGTGAAAACCACTTCGGTGGCACTTTGTTCAAGTACCTTGGTGAAAACTTAGCAAACAGGTGCCTTTGTGTAAATAAGAACTTTCCATCCACCGGGATCTTCACAGCTTGTTCTACATCATCCATCCATTATGTTTCCATTATCCATCACATTCGAATCTCCATCGATCACTCATCCACCCACATCCGCAACATAGCTTGGTCTTGTGTTCGTATCATGATCCCTCTTAGTACTACTCGGCCCATCCTCAAGGTTAGTTTGTCCTGCCTTTATTAGAGTAGTCTATTGCATCACACTAGGGGAATGTTCTCATCATATTAGATTTGTGTATATTCTTGAAGTCCTAAAATCAGAAAATCCAAAAACATCAGAAAATCCAAAAACATTAGAAAAAGCACAAAATCCAAAAACATTCAAAACATATCAAAATTTCAAAATAGGTCAAAAAGTCAGTCAAAAATTTAAAAACAGAGTTGTCTTGTCAAACTACAAGTCTCTGAGCCTTGAACGTAGGCAACGTTGATCTTTGATCATCCCCCGAGACACTTAGGTCAGTCCTTTAGGAGTCTATCAAAACAAGTTAACATTTCATCATGTATATCTTCATCAGTAAATCAGTCAAGTCATCAGTCGAACTACGTTGTCTCTGCATGTATAACGTAGGAAAGGATAATCTATTGATCAACCCTCGAGGACCCTAAGATAGGTCCTTAGGTTAGTCTCTTGGTCAAAATCTTAGGAAAACCAAAAACATTCAAAAATCAAAAAATAAAAACATTGGAAAATCTTGAAAAATATCAAAAACAGCCTCAAAACATTACAAAACTCCAAAAACATCCAAATATTTGAAAAAATACATCCATCTCATCTTGCTTACACCTACAATAACATCACTGATAATAAATGATCACCATCCTCAACCTTTGGTAAAACAGTTAGAAACAAGTCTAGCAGGTGAAAAGTAAAACTCAAAACGTCAAGTCTCAGGTCTAAGTTAGTATGTAAACAAGTTGGTCAATTCTTTGTGTCAATAGCCTATCATTCAATCAATCCCATTTCAAACATCTGATAACATCATGTCCTAGGATGTATCCTTCCTACAATGGTCATTATTTATTAGAAAGAGCACTTTGGATAAACGAAATTATGTGTTTCCATCCACTAACATGTCCTAGGATGCATCCTTCCTACAATGGGCATTATCTTTTGGCAATAGTTTTGGTTCTTATCCTTAAAAACACATTTCCTTTTGGTTAGCAGTATTGAAGAACATCAGCTTGTTTTTTTACTTTATTCTTGGTCTTTTGACTTATCTCTTTGTGCTCATTTCAATAACCTATTGATGATGTCCAAACAAATGGATTTAGAGAGATAGGAACAGGGCAATGATCATTATCTTTTGTCTGTTGTGCTTGTTGGATGTTCTTGTAAAATAACCTTGGTGAATACTTGCTTTGTTAGATATGTATAGAGGGTGTTTTGGGTAGCTTGTTGACTATTGCATTGATAGGTTATACCTTTCTATGTTTTGGTCTGAGATGTTTAAAAATTCTAAAGTGCATCCTAGCAAGTTTTCTGTATGTCAGGTGTGAACAAGAATATTCCTATCTATTTTTTGAGTCAAAGTCCATCACACTAAGTGCAACACCATCCTAGTTCTTTATACCTTGATGCATCATGCTTAAGCGTGTTATCAAACATAAGGTAAGTGACCCTTTTAAAATCCCAATTCTTGATAAGAAAATCATCCATTTCTCATCTCTCATAATGTTGGCTTGTTGGATCCTCTTGTCATCATCTCATTTCTCATTTCTTCTTCTTTGCACTAACATCACATCATGAATAGTTAATCATCATCACCAGTGCATCCATCCTGCATCCACAAACCATCAACATTCTACACATCATCTAACATGCATCATAATATAGATCTGTTAGTCTAAGCATATGCATAAAACATCCATTACATAATCATAGCATATCACATCATCCATCTCATCCATCTCACATGCATTACATCATCATTTTAAGTTGTTTAGGATAATATAGATTGGTTATTCTAAGTATCTTAAAACCATCTCATTTGCATCATCATCATAACCATCCATTTTGAACCTCTTTATCATGAGATCAACCCTCAAATCGAATCTTTTCGCTCAATCTCTCTAGGGGGCAATGTACTAGTGTACTTCTTTCTGCAGGGGCATCCAAAAAAAATCATTTTTTTTTTAATTTTGATCGTGACAAGTTTATTCTTTGAACCAATGTAGCAAGTACATTGCTTCAAAGAGGGGAAAAATGTAGACACGTGAAATTAGCATTGTGCACTCAATTAATTCATATTAATTCAATCATAAAATAAATTAAATTCACATTCATCCACTCATCAGGTAAATCAAATTCCTTTAATTAAGTCTCCTAAGGTTATCCATTTAAATTAAATAAATCAACTTTGTTTAATTTAAGTCTCACATCCCCCTTTTAATTAAATAAACCAAAATTTATTTAATTAAATCCCAAATTCATATTCCATCCCTTTTGATTTAAATAAAATCAAAGTATTTAAGTCAAATGGGTCAAAAGCATCTAACATCATCTTAACTAATCTAATCCTGATTAATCTAATCCAATCACCCATCACATCCTCTAGCTTTTCCCACTTGCACAAATAAAGCATTTTAATTCATTTATTAAAATCATCATTTTCCCTCAACAAAGCATTTTTTGAGAATATTCCTCAAGTTTGAATTTGAAAACAAGTTGACTTGTCCCTTCCAACACAACAATAACTTCCCTCTTACATGTCCCCCACTTGGCATTAAAGTCTCCTTTTCTCCCTCCAACAAGAAAAATTTGAAATTTGAAAAGGACAACTAATCTCATTTATGGGCACATTGACCAAAACTTGGACATTCCTCAACCATTCACAAGGTGACAAGTGGCTCCATATCATTGGCTAAAACATTATCCCACATTGATATCTTTTGAGCACTCTTAGAATTTGAGATTCTATAAGTAGAAGCCTCATTCTTCAACAATGCATCCACAACCTTCATGCAAAGTTACTCTCTTCAATTGAGAGCTAATTTAGTCCATTTCAATCCATCTTTAAGGCATCTATCATTGAGTTTAGCAAGGATTAGGAAAGGGTCACTTTGCACAAGTGACACCAATCCACTATGGAATAGGTATATGCAATCCTTTTATATGTCTTTTAATCTTTGTTATTTGTTGCATTTCTTGAGCATTGACATGTTATTTCATAGGAATGTTCATAGGTTTGCATGGCTTGAACTAACCCATGGCTAATAGGTGTTTGAGGTTTGAGTTATTTGCAAATTTTGTGTGCTGCACATCACTAAATGGATTTGTTGTGTATAAATTTCCAAGAAAATTCAGAGATGGCTAGTATCATCTGTTGTACCATGGAAGTCAATTGAACTTGTTTAATTTGTTGATTGTCAAGCTGAAAAAATATAATTTCCAATTTTCTATTTCATCTTTAGTGGTTCTTAATGAAGAACACAAAAACCATAGACCTAAGAATAAATGCATGAGTAGACTTACATTCTGATCAACGCAGCCCTAGTTCATCATGAAGCAGTAAAATTATTTTTGCAAATGCAACAAATATGTGTTCAACCTAATTAGTCGGTTCATAAGTAGACCAGTAGATGACATCTATTTGAAGCATCTCAGAAAACAATGAGTGAGAATGCTAGCAAAAGTTGTCAAAAATTATTGGAGCATATGCACTAAATGGATTTGTTGTGTATAAATTTCCAAGAAAATTTAGAGATGGTTAGTATCATTTGCTGCACCATGGAAGTCGATTGAACTTGTTTAGTCTGTTGATTGTCAAGCTAAAAAAAATGTAATTTCCAATTTTCTATTTCATCTTTAGTAGTTCTTAATGAAGAACACAAAAACCATAGACATAAGAATAAATGCATGAGTAGACTTCTATTCTTATCAACGCAACCTTGGTTCATCATGAAGTAGTAAAATTATTTCTGCAAATTCAACAAATATGTGTTCAACCTAATCATTCAGTTCATACGTTGACCAACAGATGGCATCTGTTTGAAGCATCTTTGAAAACAATAAGGGAGAATGCTAGCAAAAGTCGTAAAAAATTATTGGAGGATATGCACTAAATGGATTTGTTGTGTATAAATTTCCAAGAAAATTCAAAGATAAATGAATACCCTCTTCTGTGGAAGACCTAAGAAAATTAAAAACCCTATATTCCTCACACTCAGGCTTTCCACTCAGAATTCGTTAGATTTTTAATTTATAGAGAAATGTATTATAGGAATTGTATATTACAAATTTAAATAAATATAATAAGATAAATTGAATATGTAAAATGTTTTTTTAGATATTAGTGATGATTTAGATTTTTATGTAGTGTATCCATGGTAAATTCAATAGAAGTCACTTTGACATTATTATGCCATACAATTATTCATGTAACCCATTGCACACCTAAAGTACAATAGATAGTATAGAAATTAAAGCAAACATATATTGCTGTATCTCTTCCTCTCACACAGACAACACCTTTGAGAAATCTTTCCTCCCTTGATGAGGAAAGACATATAGTCTACCAATTGTGCAGAGTGCAGAAAATTTCTATTTTGGTTGGCCCTGCCTGTAATCATAACTGATGCTTTCTTTTAGTTGAGCGCAGAATACATGCATGATGATACAAGTGTTTACATGCCAAATCTTTTATTTCTATTTTGGTTGGATCTACCTGTAATGGTAACTCGCACAGCATATGGGACACTTCTGCTTTCTTTTAGTTGAGTGTAGAATACATGCATAATGATACACGTGCTTGCATGCCAAAGCTTTTATTTCTTCACCTCTTTGAATTGATTCAAGGCTAATTGTGCAATCTATCTTAGCCTCTGTTAATCCTTCAATCCACGGCATGGGTGATTCCAAAATCTTTGAATCCACTTCATCGCTAATTCCAGGAGTCTCACAATATTGATGTGTACGCGATTTTATACGAAAACTATGTATTCTATTCATCATCTGCAGATTGTTTATCTAGTTCGGAGTGCCAACAAAAACACAGATTTTCCCTTCCCACTGCATAATACCATGAAAGGTAGCTAAATTATCTATGTACATCAAATCTTGTGAAACAAATTGACCAATCTCAAAATCGCTAATTGTCCCATCATCTATTCTATATAGATGAAATTCGAAGATTAAACTTAGATGTACGTGAGATACAATATTGAACCTCCTAATACACATCAGTAACTCACCCTCAACCGAGGGTTGCCTTTCCTCAACTGAGGCTTGCCTTTCGTGTGGCAGCACAAAAATTCTGAAAAATCTTGTTTCTATTCATCTTTGGAGAATAGGTTGCCAGTGGGTCTCAAGCTGTTGCTTGAGCCTAGCACGAGCTCTTCTCATGCTGCGAATAACTGTAGACCATGAATTTCCCATTGTCATAAAAACTGGATTTCCAAGGGTGCAGCTCTGTGAGATAATCGATGTTAATGAAGCAGAAAGGGTATTCATGTTTATACGTAACATAAAAAATCTTACCTAAATTAGGGTTGTATTGACGGCACGATAAAAGGAGCTTACTTTAGTGAACTCTAACTTTATCGATTATCAATATGACGCACAAGCGATTTTGCATATGATTTTAAATCTATTAATAGTTACAGTAGATGTAAGTTAACTTGAACTTTAAGAAATAAATTTATTAATAACTCAAATTAATCGATTTTATAATATTTTTATATGTAATGCATGTTTTATTAATTAATTTTAAATTTATTAATATTTAAATTTGTAGATTTCTAAAACAGAGATAAATTAGAACATAGGAAAAACACACTTGCACAAAAAATACACAAACATCATCTTCTTTTATTCAACTTCTCAAAAAGGATTGCATTTTCCTGTATATATCAAATGACACATAACATAGTATTTTATAGAGGTTGTAGCCTCTTTTCATAGCATCTACCCTACATGCATTAACTCTTATTAACTAAAAGATAAAACTGAAATCCAAAGACTATATTTAGTATCTTCATGCAATATTTGGTGAACTTAAAACTATGCAACTTACAAATAAACTGGTTGTTCTAAATCTATAAATCTATGCATGGTGTTGCATCAGCATGGTGTTGTAGAACTAAATTCTTAGCATCACTTCTCAACATGCTCCCCTTTGATGCTGAGACTCACAATATGATCTTGAAGTTTTGTAAACTGAACCTGAGCAACTCAGTGTGAAAGATTACTATCACTCTATTCTTATAAACCCTCATAGTACCCTTCTTGTAGAAGCTAAGTACCCATTTACTCATTTTTGTCTCTCTGGAGAGATCACAAGGTTTTCCCTGAAGACTCATTTCAAAGACAATAATGCAAGTTATTAATAATTTCATTACTTGTGGTTAAGGCCTATATGGAATCATAAAAGATGATTTTGGAACTCTGCGTATAATATATACTAGTTCATTTCATATTTTGTCTAGTTTATTGACCTACATGATAAGTCCTTGTTTTCCCCCTATAAGAGTTAATGGTGTGTCAACTCATTATTTTATTTTGGTTTTCTTTATCTTGCCCTTCTATGTATTACTAGATAGAGATCATAGCACGTATATACCATTGGGGAATTAATCACAATGTATATGTTATTAGTATGTGCGATACCAAAATTATTGTATCATCCTTTGTATCAAGTTTATGTGTGTGTATAATTATTTCATTGATAGTTGTGTTAGAGAAATAAGTTATTATGCTTAATTAATTATATCATATTGATTAATTAATTAAGTCACTTATTCCTTTAGTTACTTAAGCTAAACTTAGGCACATTAATAATTGATTAATTATTAAGTGTGCACACTAGGGTTTCATTTAGGGTTTCCCTTTTAGGGTTTCTTTATTTCCTTCATAAGGATTGATCTCTTTGTAATAATCGATTATTTTTAATGCATTTTTACTTTGAGGTGTACAAAACATCTTCTTTGGTTCTTCATATCTTTTGCATGTGATAGGTGATTGCATGTAGGTGATCTTGGTTTTCTAAAATGGTATCAGAGCTCCAGACCTACAACTGCCTATTCGTGATATGAAGATATGGCATTTCAGTGAGTTTCTAATGCAAGGGTTTCCACAGGCATCTTTTTTGCAAGATCTAAGGGTAGCCAGATTTTTGGAGCACTTTGGACTCAAACGGACACTGCCATCGCGTTCGCAGTGGCCAAAAACCCTAAGAATGCCTGTTGTTTCATTGATTTCTAAACAGTTGGTCTAGGAAGCAAAAAAAAAATTGCCAGAGAAGCCATAGGACCTCTCCAGCACGCTTTCCGAGGTAAACCAAAAAAATCATAAAAAAATAATGATATTTTTTTTCTTGCATAAAAAATTACAGTTTTTTAATTGTAAAAGATTTATTTTTAAAAGCTTTTCAAAAGCTTTGTAATTTAAAAAAAAAAATCAAAAAATTTGTAAGGGTAGTACCCTGTGCAGGCTACTACGCAGGGACATACCTACACAGGGGTACTGCGCAAGTATGAACCTACGCAGCCTGCACATGCGTACTGCACCATTATGGAGGGGTGGTGGTGGCCCACGTGCCCCCTACAAATTATGTTTTAAATTTTTTTACAAAAAAACAAAAATTCCTATGTACTTTTTTTTATTGTTTTTAAAAAAATAAAATAAAAAAAATAGAAAGGCAAATTGGGAAAATGCGCTGATGGCCATTTGGCTATCAAATTTGGGCCCATATTTTCTCCGCAACGGCCGCATGACCGTCAAATTTAATGGCGCACTGTGTTTTCCCCATTTTGGAGTTTTTTTCTTTTAGAGGCCATAACTTGGCCATACGGTATCGAAATCGGGAAAACGAGATATCGTCAGAAAGCTAGTTCCGAGCACTTTCTAGTGGGGCTGCTTATTTTTTTAGTATTTTACTATTTATCTACATTTATTTCTGTTTGAATTCAGATGTTTAGTTTGGAGTTTTTGAGTGTTCCGTGGCATCAGGGCTGTTGTTGCTTTATCATGATTCCTTGAGTCAATCAGTGACTCTCATCTAGTTTTAGTAGTAAATAGAAGAATCTTTCATTGCTTTCTAGTATCAGGTTCCAGTGTTACTCTGCAGTGTTCTTCCAGTGCTTCTTGCAGCAGTCATCTCATTGTAGGGGGGTTTTGTCCCACTGGGTTTATCCTTCTCTACCTCATTCTTGCATTTGTAAATGGATACCTGATCAGGCCTAGTTGTCAGGACCCATCTTGCTTTCATGCATCTTATTCTAGTGTTTTAGCTTCTTCCTAGGTTCATCTTAAGGGGGGTTGTTAGATTAATAAGTTATTATGCTTAATTAATTATATCATATTGATTAATTAATTAAGTCACTTATTCCTTTAGTTACTAAAGCTAAACTTAGGGACATTAATAATTGATTAATTATTAAGTGTGCACACTAGGGTTTCATTTAGGGTTTCCCTTTTAGGGTTTCTTGATCTCCTTCATAAGGATTGATCTCTTTGTAATAATTGATTCTTTCTAATGCATTTTTACGTTGAGGTGTACATAACATCTTCTTTGGTTCTTCATGTCTTTTGCATGTGATAGGTGATTGCATGTAGGTGATCTTGGTTTTCTAACATGGTATCAGAGCTCCAGACCTACAACTACCTATTCGTGATATGAAGATATGGCCTCTCAGTGAGTTTCTAATGCAAGGGTTTCCATAGGCATCTTTTTTGCAAGATCTGAGAATAGCCAAATTTTTGGAGCACTTTGGACTCAAACGGACACCGCCATCACATTCGCAGTGGCCAAAAACCCTAAGAACGCCTGTTGTTTTGTCGATTTCTAAACAGTTGGTCTAGGAAGCAAAAAAAAAATTGCCAGAGAAGCCGTACGACCTCTCCAGCATGCTTTTCGAGGTAAAACAAAAAAATCGTAAAAAAAATAATGATATATTTTTTTTCCTGCATAAAAAAATTGCAGTTTTTTAATTGTAAAAGATTTATTTTTAAAAGCTTTTCAAAAGCTTTGTAATTTTATTTTTTTTAAATCAAAAAATTTGTAAGGGTAGTACCCTGTGCAGGCTACTGTGTAGGGATGTACCTGCATAGGGGTACTGCACAAGTATGGACCTGCATAGCTGCATAGGCATACTGCGCCATTATGGAGGGGTGGTGGTGGCCCACGTGCCCCCCACCAATTATGTTTTAAATTTTTTACAAAAAAACAAAAATTCCTATGTATTTTTTTTATTGTTTTTTTTTTTAAAAATAAAAAATTTAAAAAGGCAAATTTGGAAAATGCACCAACAGCCATTTGGCTATGAAATTTGGGCCCATATTTTCTCCGAGTGTCTCCATCTTCCATGATTGACCTTCGTTACACCTTGTTGCTTGCTGGATAATGTTGCCCTCAGATTTGTACTTTGAGCAATCTAAAAAGCCTAAGCCCTACAACAAGATTCGAAGGATTTGATATGCCTATGACTATTGCCAATGCCTATGTCTATATCTAAACAAATGCCAATATTAATCAAATGCCTATGACGAAATATGTGAAACTAAGTATATGAATGCCTATAGTAATTACGTAAAATCTCAACATGTCTAAAAAATGAGAAGGAAATGGCATTTTATAGAAAAGGCCATTTCGAATGGACGGACGAGATGAATTAGTGATGAGACCCTAAAACGAATGATCCAGATTACACCCAAGAATCCCTAATTAAGGTTAGGGAAAAATCTTTAATCGAACGGTTCGAATAAAAATAGATCGACGGTGGAGAATAAATGAGACAAATTAATTAGAAAATAAAGATTTTTGAAAAATCAAGAAGATAAGATTGCCTGATTTGCAAGATTCGAAAAATCAAAGAGATAAGATGTGGACTGAAGATAAGATTTGGAAAATCAAGAATCTGCCCGATTGCTTGATTTTTAGA
Organism: Sequoia sempervirens; assembly: GCA_007258455.2. Lineage (NCBI taxonomy): Eukaryota > Viridiplantae > Streptophyta > Pinopsida > Cupressales > Cupressaceae > Sequoia > Sequoia sempervirens. Next base: position 161,674,628 of record VDFB02026320.1, on the reverse strand, counting down.
AGATTAATTACTAATTTGAATTAAAATAATTCAAATTATGGATTTTGAGAGATAATAAATAATCTTTTTCAGATTATTTATTAAAAAGGATTGACAGTTAGGATTGACATGACATTTTAAATAATTTAATTTATTTAAAATGAGAGGAATATTAAATTAGCAATTAAATAATTAATTTTAATTATTTAATTTAGGAGATAAGACCAATTAATTAAATAAATCAATCAATTTATTTAATTAAGACAATCAGTGACATATTAAATAAATAAATGTAATTCATTTATTTAATAATCGGGGATAATTAAATGCAGAAAGGGAAATTAAATAAATTAAGAAATTTATTTAATTAAAGGAAGACTTAGACAGTTAATGAGGTATTTAATAAATAAATAAAATTTATTTATTTAATAATTATGAAGAAAACAAAGACATGAATTAATTAAATAATTATAAATTATTTAATCAATAGTCGAATGTGGACCAAGGACATAATTAAATGTCACAATTATGCTAGGACGAAAGTGGTAAAAATGAAGCTTGCAGGCCTAGGTCATTTTTAGGTGTCTACATTTTGCCCCTCTTTGTTATAATGTAGCATGTCGCATTGTGACAAAGAAAATAAGTCAAAAAATGCCCCAGTGCAAAATAAGATGAAGAAGAATGACGAGGAGGGTTGTGGTATGCCCCCTCGAGAGGACAGACAGGTTCGAAGAACATGGGTGTGCTCTCGAAATTGATGAAAAGACTAGAATATGCAGAGACAAAGAAATGTTAGTGCAAAAGATGTGAATGCAATGCTTATATGAGATGGGTGAGAGAAGATGACAAGACTAAAGAAGATGCATGTTAATTCTTAGACCAAATCCTTCAAAACATTGCCATAGGACCTTAATATTTATTGCTCTTAATCATCATTGGGTGGACTATTGTAATGGCCAAGAAACACCATGATATGACATAGATCAAGGTGTGCAAGGTCGTACCATCACGTAAGACAAACAGTCACAGACAAGGATGATCATGACTCATACTAGGAGCGAGCTTGCCCTAGTCTTTTTGCCATAATCAACCACATGCAGAAAAAAGACAAGGACAAATCATGGAACGTCGCTGCTTCTCTAAATCCTATTTCCAGGACATCCTTGAGAAACTAGTAGCATGATTGTCAAAATACAAAAAGAAAGAGTCCTTACCATGATATGTCATTGTTTTTCTAAATCCCAAAATCAGGACCTCGTTGAGAAACTAGTAGTCATGCATGTCAATTGACATGATACGTCACTGCTTCTCTAAATCCTGCTTACTGGGATCTCGCTGAAAAACTAATAACATGATAAAAGATCAAAAAGACAATTTGTCAAGTGTTTTCCAAGTGCGTCTGGATGCCGAGTGCATTGATGTGTCAATGTAAATTTAAATGATGCCAAGATGACAAATGTCGAAGGTTGCCATATTCAAGGACACATCCTGAATAATGTCGATGTCTAGGAAGGACACATCCTAAAACACCAATGTTAGAGTTTTGTTCTTCAGAAGGACACATCTAAAAGAATGTTGTTGTCAAGAGGAATGATCCTTAAGTGTCAGAAAGGATCCCTCGAAAATGCCAAATGATAGGGACGATGCCTAGGAAGGACACATCCTAAGGCACCAATGTCAAAGTTTTGTTCTTCAGAAGGACACATCTGAAAGAACGTTGTTGTCGAGAGGAATGATCCTTAAGTGTCAGAAAGGATCCCTCGAAAGTGCCAAATGATAGGGACGATGCCTAGGAAGGACACATCCTAAGGCACCAATGTCAAAATTTTGTTCTTCAGAAGGACACATCTGAAAGAATGTTGTTGTCGAGAGGAATGATCCTTAAGTGTCAGAAAGGATCCCTCGAAAGTGTCATATGACAATGCCAATTCTTAGGAAGGACACATCCTAAGACATAAATGACAGAGGTTATTCTTCAGAAGGACCCATCTGAAAGGTAACCAAGAGTTGATAGTTTGACTGGTTGCAATAATTTGACTTGTTTTGACTAAGTTTGACTTGTTTTGACTGAGTTTGACTTGTTTTGATTGAGTTTGACTTGTGTTGGCCATATGTCGGTATTGTCATGATGATATGTGCCGATGAGATTGTCTTGTTGTGATAATGATTGTCATGATGAGTTTTGTTCGTTTGGGAAAGATTCATGTTGTCTTGAAGACTTTTTGACATGTGTGCCAGTGTGATGCCATGAACCCTAATAGACTGACCTAGTGCGGCCTCAAGGGCTCATCGACAGATGGCCTTGCCTACATCATGCACTCTGAGACCTCGTAGTTCGACGCGACCAATGACTTTGTCTTGATGAGCAAAGATTGCATCATGATTTTATTTTGACAAACCTAAAAGGACTGACCTAATATCTCGGGGACTCAAAATGTGAGTCTTGCCTACGTAGCAAGTGCGCAGAGACAGTGTAGTTTGACAGATGATGAAGATTGATTTGACATGATTGAATTTGACAAGAGATGCCTATATGTTTGCACTTTTCGAACAGTCTGGTGTTTTTTTTTGGTTTTGTTCAAGACGTTTTATGATTTTTAGGTCTTTCTTCAGGACATTTTATGATGTTTTTGATCTTTCTTCAGGACATTTTATGATATTTTTTGTCTTTTTTCAGGAAATTTTAGGATGTTTTTGTCATTTTGTCATTTTATGATTTTTTTTGGATTTTGACGTTTAAGAGAATCGTGACAAATGCATATGACTGATGCCCATACATGAGAATCCAAGGACAAACATGATTGTGCCCCTAGTCAAGCTGAATACCAATTGACAGGTGATGACAACGTTGTTTGACATGGGAAGGACGCATCCCAAAACAATGTGAGGATGATGACGATAATGTGATGAAAGTATTATGGTCTACAGCCAGGCCAGGAACACAGTCAAGTAATGTTTTGGATAATGTGCTTGTATGGATTAGACTCGTTGCATTTGGAATGACTTGGTTAGGACTAGATGGGATGATGATTATCCTTAGACCGTTTGACAAGGGAAAGCCAAGATAGGTGATAGGCATGAAATGATAAGAGGGTGGCCTTGGTAAAGGACGAGAGACATGAGACTAAGGGAATTGTCATATGATTTTCAAGGACTATGTCGTATAAGGACAATAAGACTATGACAGTCAATGACATGATGTTTCATGAATCGTGTATGACCGAATGATAGACATGTCAATAGTTTTCCCAAAGCATGATTTATGTGTGCCAGTTTTATGTCAAGACCAAGATAGGTGGGAAAAATGCATGGAAATGATAGGGCTTAGATGGATGTCAATGTCATGAGGAAGGCATGGGAAATGAGACAACTTGCCCCCAAGTGTAAGAGTCCACATAAAAGATTTATTTTACACATGATGCCTGTTTGCCAGGTTTTCATCATGGTACTTATCCAGGGTGCCTGTTTGATAGGTTTTCACCATTGGATGAAATTTTTCTCTTTACTAATTTTTTGAATTTTTGATTTTTTTGGTGTCTCCAAGACGCCTGTTTGCCAGGTTTTCATCAGGGTGACGATGTTTTACATTATTCAATTTTTAATTTTTTTTTGTATTTCTGATATTTGGATAGCTTGGATGCTTTAGATAACCACTGACTATTTTGAATCCACTGACGATGCCAATGTAGAAACTGGTGCCATGATATGCCAATAATGACCTTGTTGAAGGAGTTGTCTTGTCAGGATTATAGCACTTGTATACAACTAATCAATGTCATTGTGATCCTTTCTGATACTAGTGTTGGCCTTATCAAAATACGCACATTGCAATAGAGTGCCATGAGAGTCCGTGTGGTAAAGAGTTGCTGCCAAGATGTGACGGATTTGTGACATAGGATTTTTGGACTTTAGGTGAGATGTAGGATTATGACAAATGATGGTAGATGTGGAAAGGTTTTTTGGACGTTTGGATGAATGACTTTTTATTTTCCAAACTTGGGATGGTGTATGACGGATTTTGGAGGGATGGCATTTGGAATCAACACTTTTAGATGCCTTGTTTGATGACCATTTTGAAGGAGGTAGACGTGTTATATGTGGGAGTCCTCTTGTCTTGTGGCTCCACATTGTGATTGACTTTTGTATTTGACTTAGTGTCTTTGTTTGATCCATCTTTCTTTGGGATCCATTTTAATTTCATTTGTCCACTTGTCCTTTTGTTTGATTCAATGGCCTTTGACATTTGATTTTGATCTTTTGATTTGTAAGATTTTTGTTTTGTTGGTCCCAAAGGGGAGGTTGATTCATGATAGAATGATGGTTTATGGTGTGGGTGAAGGGGGTGTTGGCAACAATCTTATGACAAGGATTTCTCATGGATTCCATTTTAACGATTGTATGTGACCAGGTTGCCCCCAGTATCGAGGAGGTACCACTAACATCATTTGATTTGTTGTCTGAGGAATAACCAAGACCTTGATGTCTGTAATTTTCCTGAAGCTGTATTGGTTCTAGAATTCCTTGCTCGTGTATGCCTAGTCCTTTGCCTTGATATTGCATGCTTTGACAAATTTTTTTAGCGATGGGGTATTTGTTGTTTTGAAAGCAAGATGCTAACCCATCATTATGTCTATGGACACTGTCACTTGTAATATTTTCATCTGCGAGAAATCTTGCTTTGACAAAGATAGATGACCCTAGTTGATAACATGTCTTAGCTTCATTGTCATGTTGGACATATTCCTGACTGATATCTTTGGTCTGATCGTGTGATATGTCAGGTTCAGATGATTCTGTTGGTGCTTCCAAGGCAATGTTGAAGCCATCATTATGTTTAGTGTCATAGAGCCCAATGATTTTAGCTATAACTTGATCATATGCAAGCATGTCCTTAGTGGAAGATTCTTGTTCTAGAGGAATATCGTCTATGTGTCCCATGGAGGCAAGTGTCTCATCGTGGGAAGTGTCAATAGTAGAGGCTTGTATAGGGTCAGCAAGTGTTTGATCATGAATGGCATAAAGGTCGAGTGGATCATTTTGGATTTCTTGGTCAATGGTAGGGTCTTGGTCAAAGATGGGGTTGTCATGGATTTGGACTTCTTGGTCAATGGTGGGGTCTTGGTCAAAGATGGGATTGTCATGGATTTGGACTTCTTGGTCAATAGTAGGTGTATTTTGGATGTCATGATTGTCTTGAAGGACTTCTTGAATGGAGTTTAAGATAGGGTCATGGGATGGACTACCTTGTTCTTGACATGAGGGTGACATTATAAGGTTATGCTTTGGGCTTTCATTTTGACATGTATCCTCAAGTGTAGACGATGGAATGCGACTTTGAGTAATGACAAATTTTTCATTACTAGATGTGGCTTGTGAGGGGATGACTTGAAAATGATTAATGGATGAAGGACTAGGACAGGACGTGGGGACTTGGAAGAGACTAATATGTGAAGGACTAGGGTATGACATGGGGACTTGGACTGGACTAGCATGTGAGGGACAAAGATAGGAAATGGAGTCTTGGACTAGATATGTCATGGAGTCTTGGACTGGATTAATTGTTGAAGGACAAGGATATGACATGGGGACTTTGACTACATTAGTTGGTAATGACATAGGGACTTGGACTGGATTGGTATGGTATGATGTGGGGACTTGACATGAGTTGGTAGATGATTGATAAGGGATGTAGACTTGGATGGGATTGATAGGTGAAGGGTTAGAATATGACATGGAGGTTTGGAATGGACTATTGGATAGTTGGCTTCCCTTGTCAAGGTTAGGATAAGGGTGATAAGTGGACGTTTGTTGTGAATTATTGGTAGGATTTATGTCAAGTGACTGTTGATTGTGAGGGTAGATAGATGGTGGCAAAGTATTTATGTCAAAGCCTTGTGGTAACTTAGCCCCTTCATCCAAAAGCATGGCTAGGTACCTTTGAGGGTCACATAAGAGATATTTTTTTACAAAGGAGACTATATCAAGATTTTGCGCTACAGCTTTTATGTCTTTGAAATATACTCATCCATTTTGGTCTCTTTGTATGAATTGTTCAAAAATGTTTTTTGATGAAGATTGCATGTTCATGTTGTGAAATGGGTCAAAAAAAGTCCAATGTTGGTTTGTGTCATAAGTGTTATTGTCGATGTTGGGATTGAAATCTTGTCCAAAGTTTGTCATTTGTCGTTGTTGTCTTTGAAGCCTAGTCTCAACCGTAAAAGGAATTTGTTCAAATGAGGATGATGAGAATGACAAGTAAATGCAAAGATGACACTAGCCTATGTTTTTTGGATTTTTTGGATAAAGGATGACAATGCAAGACTATGTTTTGGATTTTTGACAATAAGGGATGCAATATGACAATGTTGTCTAAAGAAAATGACTAATGCCAAAGGACAATGAAGACTAAGATGACAAGTTATGCCACTAATTTTTTTTGTATTTGTGGAATAAAGGATGACAATGCAAGATAATGATGACGTTTTCCTAAGAAAATGATTAATGCAAGATGACAAGGTTGTCAAGGCCAATATGAGGACTAAGATGATGATGTTTGACTAAGGACTTAATGTTATAAATGCCATGTCTAGGTTCAAAATGATGACTAAGATGAACAATGCAAAGTCTAAGTTCAAAATGAGGACTGAGATTGTTTTCTAATGTCTTGTTGAAAAGTCTAAGTTGTCCAAGGTCAACTATTTTTGTCTAGATTTGTGAATGTTGTGTATATTGTTTTGAAAAAATCCAACAAGCACTTGACAAGCACAAAGTTTTGGGTGTAAACAAACACACATAAGACAAGTACAATCCTAAAAGGCCAATAGGCCAAGGGTTTGTATACTTGGTATAGCCCACCGATATACCCCGGATTGGTGATAAACACCTTTCCTTCTTGAGAGAAAATAGCTTAGAATTTTGGTAGCATTGGCTCCCTTCCACGGCTCATTAACGCCATTCGAGCACACCAAATTCAGATCTTTGGGTAGTGACATCCCAAGAATTGCTATCTCTACTCAAGGATTAGTAGTGATGCCTTCGGGCATGATAATTATACCCTACACTATACCAAGCAATGCCTAACAGAACTTGCTGGACACTAAGACAAGAGGTT